>PVJL010006136.1:0-97001 GCA_004026885.1 Lyroderma lyra
GTGAGCTCCTTCGGGACCATGTCTGCACACACCTTTCTCATGCCAGGATTTTCAGTGAAGATTTCCTAACTTTCTCTGTCAGTGTTTACTTGGTCTGCTGTGCTTCTCACAGTCATCTGATGATTTTGATGCACAATAGTGAATGCCATTCAGCATGACACCACCACATGTTGACAAGAACACAGCTCTGAGACACAGATAGACCAAGGTTATGATTTACTTTCTTACAGTGAACTTTCATTTTTTTATTGCTCATAACTTCCTTGTTCTGCCCTCCTTTCTACAAAAATCTTTCACCTTGTATACCCTTTGGATAGGCTGACCAGATGTCCTGTTTTAAATGGAACAGAAAACAATGGTACTGTCCTGTTTCAAACAGTACATAGGGTCAGCCTACTGACACCTTGAATGTAGCCCAGTGAGACTGGGCTGACCCTGTGTACCATTTGAAGTGGGACAGGACAGTTGTTTTCTGTCCTGTTTAAAATGGGACGTAGGGTTAGCCTATGGGTCTTGGAGTATCTCTCTGCTTGATAGATGAGATGTTGCTCAATTCATGAATCATTTAATAAAGCCAATTAGGTCTTCAAATTTACTCAGTTAAATTCTATTTATTAACAAAATTATCACCAGGTAATTAGATTAGAATGGAAGCAGAGATTATTTGCAAATTGTGAATAGAATTCCCATAGCAATCTGGGTGAATAAATATTTCTGGTATTTAATAGGAATAATACAAAATATTCATATATAACAAGTATTCTTCCATATCATAGAGACAGTGAGCCTGACGTCAAAGGAAATTATGCTTTAGCAGTAAGTACTAGATTTACATTTAGGGCAGCAATTTAGCTTCAGCAAAGCCATATGGTACAACCCATTAAATTGATTTTCAAATTTATGTTACATTAGCTTGTTGTTTTGTATTTATTTTGGTTTATGAATTTCTGATATAAGGGCATGAGATTACACCAAATTTTATACTGAAAATATTTACATACTATACTAAAAATAATTTAAGTCAATACTAGTTCCACATTAGAATTTTACAGTATCTTTGGACAGCACTTATCCAGCTTTCGCTGCCCTTCAAGTTTCAAAGTTAAAAATAAGACCTTTCCAAGCATATAACAATCAAGGGAATACTGTGCTCACAAGGCTTTAATGATAAATTTACAAGAGGACAAATTATGCACTTTCATTAGAATAGTAATCGAGGTGACTACTGAATTTATATCTATAAATCAGAGTTTGTATTTGATTTGAAGCTGAAAATTACAGAGTATATGCCATTTCCCCTCCCCTCTTCTCCCTCCTGCTAAGGTCAGCTCCTATATCCCCCAAATTCCAGAGTACAACTCCTAAACTGGTAACATTTTTTAGGAATCCTAGTTCTCTTGGCAGATAACTAAAATATACTTTTGTCCTCTCACTTGCTGTGGCCTCAGTCAGAGTGGGCCATAGTCTTTGTGAACAAGTTCTTGTCTATTTCAAGAGCTGTAGATTGGATTCATCTGTGCCCTGATGACATTTCCTCACCATTGATTGCAGGGAAAGTAACTTAAGTCTTCACTGTTCTAATTTAGTATGCTTCCATTTATTTATGCTGTGGAGAAAGTCCTTGGAGAGAACTTCCAGACTGCAGTGAGAAAATTGCATTTGCTGGGTAGAGATAAAATGGAACTGCTGAAGCACTCCCATGGACTGAAGTGGCCGTGATAGTCCTTGAATATGATAAGCAAGATTGCAATGCGGTGCGTGGCTTTGGGGGTGACCTCTGTTAAAGGAGAAGAGATTGGTTGCTGGAAAAGGCAAGGGTCTTAAAAAGATACAAAGTTTACTTAGAAAATACAGTTTAACTCAGTCTAGAAATGGAGTATTGTAGAAAACTGGTTGGCAGAGACAAAAAAATGTAATATATGATTCAGAAGAAAAAGTAGTAATTATGTTTCTTTTTGCCAAGAGGGCAAATCCTTATGTCCCCTGGTTTCTCTTTTAAAAATCATTTGTGGCAGATGAACTTGGCCTGCTTATATTTTCACTTTCATAACCAAGTATTAACTTATTCCAGATTGTTCATTTTTTTTCTATAGTAAGAGAGCTATAATATGATGTATTCCTGTTATGTTTTATTTTCACAAAATCGTTATGGAAAAGCTAAATGTTGGTCGCTTTTGGACTATCAATTTTTAGAAGATTGTCCTTCAGAGAGAAGAAAAAAGGGTCAGGTTGAGGTCAAACAGCAAATGCACTTTTATGGGCGCCTTCATTTCTGTTTGTTTCAAAGAAATATCAAGCATAAATACTATTTGCTTTCCATCTTATTTACTTAGTTGATTATTTACAAGTAATTCGCTAGAATATTTATATGGAAACAATTTAACAGTATTGGCAACAGAGGAAAGTCGTTGTACTTAAATATCACGTAAGGGACTATTATGATGGATGTATACATTGTCCATTTGGAAAAACACTATTTTGAACCATCATATTATATTATAATAACAGAATAACAGAATTGAGGGAAACAAATTTAACGATATGGTCTTTAAAATAATGTATATTTTGTTTCAAATCCCAGGTTAACCATTTACCTACTGTATGACATTGGACAAATCACTTAACAGATCAGAGCCTAAATTTCTTATCTATAAAATAAAATAGCAATACCTATTTTATAGTGCCATTGGGTAAAATAATGGGATCCATACATGTACACAATAAATGGATTATACAAATATTTTCTTCTTGTATTTAAATTATTATTTTTAATGAGTATAATTTTCAATAATATTTTGGAGGATTCTGACTACCAAAAGTTCAACGCTAAAATTCTATGATAAATAAATTCCTTTAAAAAATTTTGCAATATGATTATAAACACATGCATTCTTCCTGTTAATAAAATATTTAGATTGCATTAAATATTTATGTTAAAATGTTGATATAATTCTCCCTTTCCGTGGTTTCCGTGAAGATTTGTAGTATGTTCAGCATCACTGTGCGGTATTCTTTTCATAGCTTCGTTAAGTTCCAGTGTAATAATAGAAAAACCTCTTCTGACTTCGGTGTATTATTTGTTTAAATATGACATGGTAGCATTTTAATAGCATTATTATCTCATTTATAGTTATTGGACCTGTTTTTCTCAGCTTTTCCTCCCACCCCACTTAGATCTAGAACCTTCTCAGTGTGTCTCTTCTTGTTTTGAACAGTCATAAAGTCACCTGAGGTCATTTTTAATCTGTTCCAAACTGTAGTAAACTGGCATCTTTGCTTTATCTCTTATTTTGTTTACATTTATCTTCTATTTTCTGTACATTTTAAAGAAAAAATATGTTTCCATGAGACATCACCTTATCTCACAAAAATTAGGTTTTTTCTGTTCTTTCCTCAGATTACTTATTTTTTCTCATTACTTTATTCACTTACTTTTATATCGATCACTCATTCAGCATATATTTAGTGGGAATCTATTATGGACCAGGTTCTGTGCCAGAATTTTGTACTTAAATGCCTTTAACAAATATGACAAAGACCAATTAGGGTCTTTACCCTCAGAAAGTTTGTAGCCTAACTGAGATTCCATCTTTAACATCTCTACCAGGCTCCTATCATATACTTTAAATTATTCATTAGGTAGTTCTGCTTGAGTCCATATTCTTAAACTCATTTGACAAAAAGTGAAATCATCATCTTCCACTTAAAAACTAGTTCCACTCCTGTCTCACCCAATTTAATAAACAATAATGTAATTTTCTCAAGTTCAAGGCTTTTAAATTAAGCATGTATTTAACTTTTCTTCTTCCCACCATCTTCCACACATGTATCATCAATGCTAAGGTGTTGATTCATCCTTCAAAATGTTTCTATCTTTTTAATCACTCCCATTGCAGTGCTGCTGCTACAATTGTAGTTCAAACATAGTTCTCAGCATATCTGTCATACAATGGTCTCCAATAAAATACATGTCTCTCCTTGATAACAGTTTTTGAGGTGTTATCTGCGGGAGGTAATACAGCAGTGAAAAGGGAAATAACTTCCCATTGGACACTGGCTTTCCTATTTGAATATCTTAAACACTTACCTACTGTGCTCTGTACCTGTAGTCTAAACTGCTGGTGGTTTCTAACAGGCTCATCAAACCTATCACTGTAAAAGATCTTGAAAATGATCTAATCTACCATCCTAATTTTACAGACAACAAATCTAGAAAGGTTAATTTACTTGTGTGGAATCTTTCAGTTAGGGCATCATTGTCTAAATTATATTTAATTGCCTTTGCTCTCCAGAGTCCTTACGGTTTGGCTTTATTTGCCAACTATTTGGGATGTATGGGCGTCTATGTGCATGCATGTGTTGTTTGTGTATGTCTTTCTAAGTTTGTTTTTCATGCACCTCAAAACCAACTAGTAGTTAAGGCGTCATAAAAACATGGGTTCTGAATCAAGTTTTTGCCAGTTCGTTCATTCTAAGTACTCGTCTCTGGATTAAACCTTCATGTATAAAGTCATATTTCTCTAACTTATCCTTAGGATCTCAGTCCCATAATTGTAGTTTAGAAAGTTGGAAAAGTACAACTTTCTAAAAAAGTAAAAGCTCAATTTATTCAAACATTTGAATGTACAAAGCTTTGCTAGATAACCCGTGGTTTTAAAAGAGCATAATAATTGAAAAATTATTATGCTTTTTTTAAGTTATAAGGATTAAATGTGTAATTTGTAGACTTTGACCTTTTTCAGCACCCCTCTTCTAATATTAATGATTTTCTCCACTCATCTACAAGTTGTTATAGCAAGTAAGTACTTACTTACAATGACCTGAATCATTTTCAGTACCCTTGGAAGCAAGCTGTTAGGTCTTATAAATTTGAATACATCAAGAATATTCACATTATCTTCTACCAGGCCTTCCTATAGACTACCATAACAGTACATTTTATAAATCAGGTTCTAAGTAGATGACCACAATAGCTGTAAATTGTAGGAGAAGAAATACAATAATTTCTTATGAATTTTGTCTTTATCTTTCAACTGGCTGTCTTGACATGATTACTTGAAAATTTTTCAACATATACTCTTCCCTCTTTCATGAATGAATATATATTAATGTTGGAAAAGCTGTATTTCTTTCTTTAAAGAAGGTAGTCTACTTTTATTTTTTATCAACTATTATTAAATAATACCCCAGGGTATTTTCCTGGTCTTAACATTTTTTTCTTACTAAGGAATAAAATATCATCAAGAAAAAAAAAAAGAACAATGCAATTTTTCTGTAATGTTTATTGAAAGATGTGAAAAATGTAAGTGGGATATCATGAGTAAAGTTTTGCTTCAAATGGTACATTAAAAATTGAGATCACTGTCAATGTTGCTTCATATTTTAATGTCTGCTGTGTCTATGTATTTTGTATAGTTATTAAAATGACAAATTAATCTTTATTTTCTCTATAGTTGACAATTAACTTTTTTTCATTTTATCAAATATTTTAACAAGCCTAGAGGTTTATTTTATCCATTTGCCACTTACGATCCATGATTCCTTATTGCTATGTTATACATTGATCTTGGAGTAGAATGCAGCTTTATTTGTTGTGATTTATTTAGTAAGTCACTTGGTACATTGAGAAGCTTATTCTGTCCTTTTTGATGTTCATTGAAGTCCACATTTCCAAATTTCTAATAACAAATATATTACATTGTTGTTACTGAGAAAATTATTGCTCTTGATATGTTGTTGAATGCACATCGAATTCGATAGTTTCTTTTTACATTTCTCTTCAGTTTCCCACTTATTTATAGGATTATTTTTTTTTTTTACATTTTAATGGAACAGAAGGAATTAAAGCCAAACTAAAGAAAGTGTTTTAAATATACCCAATTAATACCAGAGGTGGGGAATGACCTAAATTAATTGCTATGTTTTTAATTTTAATTAGATTAAAGAGATGAGTTTTTCTTAAAACTAATAAAAGGGTTGACATGTTAAAACTAAGAAGATACTTGTAAATATTCCTTATTTTCCAAGTAAAGAGAAAAACCATCTGTTCTAGAAAGGAAGAAAAAATGTAACAATAATTTTATGGCAGTTGCTATTAACTAAACCAAGAAAAAATTGCATGGTTGGTAGAACGTGCGGCATTTGTATTATTAGAGCAATATCATATACAAAAAAAGCTAAAGTAGTATGTAGAAGCTAGGTGTGTGATTGTGTTTTCAATTTTACTTAGTATTAAAAGGTTATGTTTCACATAATCTTTAAAATTGTGAAAACAACATATATGGAAACTTACCTTGCATAGACTAAATTCTTTTGCATTACAAGGTTTTTTTATGGCAGTGTCCCAACCTTGTCTCGAACACCTGAAGATTGCATTATAATATACAGCATCCAATCATAGAAGAGAATGTGAGTAATAAAACCTAAGGCTTGTAAACTCTCTCAGACTGTGTACCTGTAGTGCATTTTAATATGATCGCTCTCCACTTTCTGTATCATTAAATCTGACACACCGAATTTTGTTCTCTTTAGCCATGTTGTTAGGATGACTGCCCACAAAATAATGAGCTTTACGTGAAGATGACTTCACCTTGATACTGTACTTTCTTTCCTTCAATTAACTTTGTTTCACATAACTGTGTAACATCTGTTGGTTAAGTCTTCTTAATTAATGCAGGGCATTTTTCTAAGGCAGCAAAACATTTTTGAAATATATTGTGTTAAGCATGTGTATTATACTCTGGCATTACAGTGGATGGGGAGAACAAGAATTAAAGGAAATTCTAACAGTAGAAATCATTGTTAGTTGTCTCCTCGGTAGTCATCATCACCGCCTCTCCTTCATTGCTATCAGAAGCCAGATTTTGTATGGAACATTTCAGAAGTCCTCAACTATGGGTCATAATTTATCTAACCCAATCAGGGCCAAGTATTGCCCAATTTCATAGCTTCCGTTATATATATTAGTGGCCGTGTGACCCAGTTCAGGACCATAAGGCATAAAAGAAAGTCTGCCAGGGTTATTTTAGGAAAAATCATTTTCTTTTCCAATTAGAAAGGACTAGCAAGACGGTATCTGTTCCTTTTTCTCCCATTCTTCTGCACTGAATGCTGAGGCAGTATCTGGAGTCACAGCAGCCATCTTGTGACAAATGGGGAAACCACAGAGACCCCAAGAGATACTGTTAAGACCCATGCTAAATGTCAGTAGCAACTACTTAACTGTCTTGACTTTCTTGTCTGTGAAAAAAACTAAAACTATATTGACTGTTTAAGCCATAATTATTGACATTATTATGATCATTACTTACAACAAAAATGTATTCCAAATTGACACATCCAATACGTTTTCTAAACACAGCAGATTAGCCAGATTTTGCCACAGTAATAAGCAACCTACGAATGTTATGGACTAAAACAAATACTTAGTTTTCATTTCTGAGTCTTCAGTTTAGCTATAATTTTGTTTAGTTCTCCTCATCTTGACTTGGCTTAGATTCATTCAGGTTGAATAGTGCTGAGGTTTGAATGATGTCTTTTTTTGTATGGAATCATAGAATGCATTAGTATTCATTACATAAAACATTTTATTTTGTAAGCAGCTGTCAGAAGCTAATGAGAAGTGACAGTAATTAGCATTTATTGGACATTGGTACATCACATCTGTTCACATGCCATTGATCAAATAAGCCACATATTCAAGATCAACCTCTATATGTCAGGAAAACAAATTCTTCCAACATTAAAGGGGTAAAAGGGAGAGTGAACACAGTCTGAACAATTATACAATTCACAACAAATAATTTGAAATTACAAATTATTATGTTACATAATTATTGATCTTTATTTTTATAACTATCAAAATTAATAGTAAATAACAAGATATTTTACAAAAAGTTCTCAGTAAATTTAGTGATGTAACAAGAAATAATTTTATTCAAATATAAATAATTGATAGATAAATTTGAGGATTAAGCAGTTAATCTACGAATGTCACTATGCAGATGGCTAGGTGTGTGTAGGTGTATTTGTGCATTTCTGAAAAGCTGGAAAAGATTGAAGTTTCCAATTTAAATAACCAATTTGGAAAAAAATAAAACTAAACTGCTTCTATTATCTTTCAAAAAAGATAATTTGTATAAAAAAAATATTGTCCCACCTCTAGAAGTTGAGACACACAGAGCTTTTATGTATTGTTGGTATCGTAATTTATTATTCAATGAGTAGGATTATTCTAAATCTCTACACGAGTGTCAGTTTATAATCTATAATTAAAATCTCACCAAATGGTGCTCACTCATTTTCTATTTCTTTCTCTTTCACCTTTACTAGATAGATAGATATGTGATAGATAGATACGCACAGATATGCATAGATGTATATATACTCATGCTGCTAGATGGTAGATATAGTATAATAATTTAATTAACATTTTGCTACTATAAATAAAAATTGTGTACTACTTTTTAAATTTCTGACTTCTGGGACAAAAAATAGAGAAATTTCTAGAGAAACTGAGAGCAATTTGAAAATGAAGAGCTAATCATTGGCTGAAAACATTGTCAGATATTTCTCTGGCAGTACATGTAATCCTCTATTAAAAATATATTTTTGTCATTATAGAACAAAATAAATGTTAATGCTAGAACTCAGATGTAAATAATGAATCAAATTTTTTCCAGAGTTTTTTAGTTATCATAGAATTCTAATAACCAAGATTTTACTTAAGCGCTGTCCTTTGATTAGAAAGACAATGAAGACACATTAGCAGGGTAGTTTGTTTCTAATAGCCAAATTGGATTTTCACTAATTTATCCATGATCCTTATTGCTAGTATCTATAGTGTGACCTCATTAGCAGTATCCATCTGCAACTAGCTTCCTAAAGCTCGGAGTGCTTTATGTACCTAGGGAATAATGCATACCTAAGTGGATTATACAGAAATTAAGCTGAATCAAAGCATTACGAGAGCTAATTCTAATTAAGCATTTACTATGTGGTGGGATAAGTTCTAAGTGGAATGAGACAACTCATTTAATTTTCACAATAAACTATGTTACTATTAGGCATTATCCCCATTTTACAAAAGGGGGAAAAAAACCAAGAAATAAAGAAAAGGATAATGACTACCTTGACTGAAGTGGTAAACGATACAGTAGGCTTTTAAAATATTTTTAATTTTTCAAATACAGTTGGCATACAATGTTATATTAGTTACTGGTGTACTGTGTAGTGATTAGATATTTATGTAGCTTACAAAGTGATCACCTCCAATAAATCTAGGACCCATCTGACATCACACATAGTTACTGCCATACTATTGACTATATTCATGTTCCTTATGCTGTACTTTACATATTCCAGACTATTTGGTAACTACCAATCTGTACTTCTTAATCCCTATACCTTTTGCACCTATCCCTTCAATGCCCCTCTCATCTGGCAACCATTAAAATATTCTCCATATCTATGAGTCTGTTTCTGTTATATTTTCTTATTTACTTTGTTCTTCAGATTTTGCATATAAGTGAGATCATGTGGCACTTGTCTTTCTCTGTCTGGTTTACTCCACTCAGCACAATACCCTGTAGGTCCTTCCATGTTGTTGCAGATGGCAACATTTCATTCTTTTTTCAATATTCTGTTGTATACAGGGTCTGGCAGAAATAACACCTGGACTTGAGTTATGATTTCATTACAAAATCCTAAGAATATATTATTTGGTATAGATGACCAGCTCATTAAAAGGGGGCATTATTTGTGTAACTATAAGCATGTATACTTATGATTTTGTAATAAAATCATAACTCAAGTCCAAGCATTACTTTTGTCAAATCTTATATGTGCACCACCCCCTCTTTACCCATCGGCCATCATGGACACCCAGGCTGCCCCCACGACTCGGCCATCGTACACAAGGCTGCATGGACACGGGAATGCACATGTCCCCTCAAAGTAGCACTCGGGTTCCTTCTGATAAATACCCAGGAGTGGGATGACTGGGCCCTTCTTTGTCTCTCATGACAGCTTTTGTTTTCAAGTCTATTTTGTCAGATACATGTGTCGCTACTGCAGTTTTTTTGTTTCTGTTTTCATGAAATCTTTTTCTATCTCTTTATTTTCAGTCTGTGTGTGTCTTTCAATCTGAAGTGAGGCTTGTAGGCAGCCTATGTACAGGTCTTGTGTGCTTATCCATATCTTTTGATTGGAGGATTTAATCCATTGACATTGAAAGTATTTGTTGATAAATACGTAGTTATTGTCATTTTATTCATATTTTTAATCTCTTTTTCTCCTCCTTTCTTCTTCTTAAAGAAGGGCCTTTCATGTTCCTTGTAGTTCTGGTTTGGTGGTGATGAACTCCTTTACCTTTTTCTTGTCTGGGAAGCTCTTTATCTGTTCTTCTATTTTGAAGGATAGCCTTGCTGGGTAGAGTAGTCTTGGTTGCCAGTACTTGCATTTCATCACATCGATTATCAACTCTGCTGTATGTGAAATAAAAATGGAACTTTACATTACCTACTTCAAATAGTAAACCAATGCATAAAACATTTGAACACTTGGAACATTAAAAAAATCATATATACACTCTATATTTTACTAAAGCAAATTGAGATCTAAGTTGATATATGTTCAAACATTATAATAAATGCTAATTTTTAGCTTAAATATATTTGGGGTGGGCAGTGTGGAAAGCTAGAATAAATACTCTTGGGGTGATATGTCACAGTTTGAATAAAGCATGACATTTATTTTGCAAAGCAGTATTTCCAAATCTATGATGTTCAGAGTTCCAGAGTTTTACATGCCTTGTGGCATGTTGGTTTGAGAGTGACAGGGCAAGGCTCTAGGATACTTAGCCTACTGCCAAACAGGTAAGCTGCCTGTTTGAGATATATTTAAATGCCTGCAACATATTGTTACAAAATGAGAATATATCTGCCAGATTTGATCATTGCTACTAAAGACAATTAATGAAACAGGTAATGTAAGATGGCTTATTGTCAATGAATTAATAAAATAGTGAAACCCAGAAAGCAGAATATTCCTCCCCAACTATGTAGTAGAGTGGATCTAGTCTTGAGTGTATACATCAGAAGGTCACATATGTGGTGGACAGGTGGTTGGTGTTAGTGAGAATGTCTGTGGTTATAGAATAAAAGGAAGGTGGGCAATAGAAGGATGCAAATCACAGTTTTCACACTGTTAGCATTATACACTAACACGCTATTTTCCAAATGTGCCTACTCATTAGAACCACTCGGTGAGCTTATTAACCATGCATTGCTGGACCGTTCCCCTAGGGACTGTGACTTAGTAGAGATTTTGGTGTAGTACTGCAGGTCAGGAAATGCAGCTCGAAGTAATAGAGCTAACGGTGGTTTTCAGGTCCCAGTGTGTCCTTAAGCTTAACACTTTGGGAAACTTGAACAGGTTAGGAAATTAAGTAGTAAGTCTCCATATTTCTTTGGGCTTCTGATATAACCTTTTGGTTTTTTTTTTTTTTTCTTTTGTACTGGTGACTTGAAGAGTTGTAGAAGGGTGCCATTGACACTTTCTGTAGGCTGAAACATCAAACCTTATTTAGGACAAAATTTGACTGAACCAAATAAAAATAAGAAAACAGTCTGGATAATGCAGAGGATATGCAGTGAGAACGTACAGACTCCTCTTACATATCTTAGACAACAGATACTCCTAAGATATAAAACAAAGCAACAACAAACTTCAGTGAGAAAATGTTTCCTGAAGGTCTTCAAAGCAAAATAATAATAAAGTAAAAACAAAACAAAACACAAAGACAAAAAAAATTTTTTTAAATCATTTTGCGATTTTCAGACAAGCTAATCATTGCTTTGGATATAGATTTTTTGTTGTTTTTGTCTTGGGTTTTTGTTTTGGTTTTTGTTTTGCTTGTTAATGCAGATTCAAATCAGCAGTAGAAAATGCATGTTCCTAAAGCGTTTTGGTGGGACTTACTTTGTGCATGGCCGAAAGACCCCCTGGAGATGTAGGAGTGGCCTGCTCACTGAAAGATGAGAAAACTACCTTCCCAACACTTAGAGCAGACAGGCACCCACTGCTTCTGCCTGCGATTCGCAACACGTTTTTTGTAATTCCCACGAGGTGCTGAGCAATTATATTATCGATTCCTGCCGTATGACAAGATGTAAGAGTTAGGTGCCTTGAATAACAGTGTTTCCTGTGTGTGAAAAGAACAAAATGTAGCTTCTTTGCCATTGTATGTTTGGTAGCCAACATTTTTTCCAAATTTAGACTTCCCAATTATTTCTCTGAGATCTGTATTATGATTAAAAGAATTAAATTTTTATTTTAAGATATTTATCCAGAACAGTTTGTGAGAAAACATGTAGCAATCAATATCCTAAATTATAGAAAAGCAAAATTTTCCATAGATAAATTTTAATTAGCCTGTCATGAAACAGGCGTGTAGTTAAAATATGAAACAATTTTATACTGCTTTTGTCCTTGAAGAAAAATGTAAGCATGTGTTGCAGAATAGCTCCATCTGCCGACAGCTTTGCATGCTCTGAATTCATCTTGAATCAAATAATTTACATTTGTTTATTGCAAATGGCTTAAAAGAAAAATAGATTGAATTCGACTCTGAAATATTTGATGCATACACAATTTTAAATAAATCACGTACAATGATGTTTTCACAACTGGAGTCCATGCCTTCTGAATGTTGTACCTTACATTTTATAGGAAAGATGCTCACTCTTATGGTTGAGTCTTAAGATGAAATGTAAGTGATGTGTGATGTTTGGCACATAGAGGAAATGCATCTGAAAGAAGCATTCAGAATGTTTGCAGTATGAATATTTGAAGATGAAAAATGTTTGTCTAGGAAGAAAATAAATATTTCAACAAAGTGATCTAGGAAGTGATGATGAAAATGTTGGTGGATTCTTAGGACCAGGCATTTTAGTTTTCAAGTGTCAGCTGCGAAGAAGTAAATAGTAAGCCCAGAGGCTTCTAATCCAACTAAGAAATCCATTAGAGCGATCTTCTGGAGAGCGGTAGGGGAAGTTGGAAACCAGCTGTAGTAAGAGAGGAACGGTGAGGCCGAGGAAAATGCCGCAGCAGTTTCAGAGCAATCGTTTTAAAGGCAGAAAACGGGTATCAAACGCAGCCCCACCAGATCACGGGGCTCAGGCTTCATTTAAGGGTGGCGAAGCTACCACCGCAATCGTGTTCACTGTTTACTTCCTCTCTCTTCTGTGTGATGCTGTGTCTCTTAGATAGTGTAGAGGTTACCTAAGTCATATAGACATTGTGCAGGTGGCTTTACAAAGTGATTTTACGCCTTCCCTGAGGCGGCTGTCAGCACCTTGGCAGAGCGGTCTCTCCGTCCTCTGCAGTGTTTGCTTCACAATCCATACGGTTCCCTCTGATGACACCCCACCCTCTTCTACTGCATCTCAGTCCTGTCACTGTCAAGGACACAGAGTAACTGCCCACAATGGCAGTGGGGGGCGATCTCATTGCCATCTGGATTGGAGCGGGCTGGAGGGTCACCTTTTACCCTATTGTCACAGAAGTGCAAAGGGGAAGAGCAGCTCTGAGCATTCTCCCGAGAGCTTTGCCAACGTTAGCAGGTTGACATCTTGGTACTGTGAGACAGTCTTAGTTTCTTGGCTACATCTGAACATGCTGCACCACAAGATTCATTTCTGTCTTACTCTTTATCCCTCCTTTTGTCTGTGTGTGTGTGAGAGCTTTCTCAGGGACTGTGCACACATCGCTTCCTAAGAGCTGAGTTTTTGACCAGGAGTATTTTAGGTAGGGGAGGTGGTTATGAAGAAACATTTCTTGTCATCCCAAGGAAACATGTGAAAGAGAGAATGAAAGGGAAGAGGAGAAGAATGACTACCTTCTGCATTCCTCCCCTGTGCATCAAGCCTACCTGCCCACCTGGGGAGGTGGGCTGTCTCCTCTGTGAGCAGGTCGCCCGGGCCTCAGGGCACCACCCCTGTGGGAGGCTGCGGTGGGTAGAAGAGAAAAAAGAGATCAAATCCATGGTGATGGAAGGAGAACTGACTCTGGGTGGTGAGCACACAGTGCAGCGCACAGATGATGTGTTATAGAATTGTACACTTGTAACCTATATGACTTTCCTAACTAATATCACCCCAATACATTTAATAAAAATTAAAAAAGAAAGTTGCTTGTTATTTTCACTCATAGATTACAATACATCATGATTTCTATATATCTGTATTTTTATATGAAAAAAATGTTGTGAGAAAATACATTACTCAGGCATTCTCTAGTTACAATCATGTTTAATTAATTTAATAGACCTCCAACAGTAAATAACCATTTGCCCAAAAATAGTTATGATAGATTCATAAGGAACAGAATCTTATTGTTTAATTTAGTCTATACTTCTTTTGTATCCTGTGTTCAAAATACCAATGGCAATATTATTAGTAATTGTAATAATACAATTTGGAAAACAGAATAATAATAGAAGTCTCAGCATAATTATTCTATGTCTTTTACTATTTATTTCAGATGTGTATCTGTCAGCAGATGTCTGTTTTATTTTAAAATAGTGAAAAAGCTAATAAAAGTTGGCACCATTGAAATAATTTGGTGAAGCTCTATCCCTTTCTCAAAAAAATGTGTGTTAAATGTTTTAACCATACTGGTTTTATTCTTAATATTAAAATACCATTCACTTTATGTTTAATTATAGCAAGGTAGCATACACAAAACCTAATTCATCACCTAAAATAAACTCCTGTAAATTGTTAGAAAATTGTCAAAATACAGAGTCACAGTTTTTGATAATGTTATTTTTAAAATAAGTAACATTGAATAATGGTTAGTAAAACCCAGCTGTCCTCAGAAGAAGGCAGCTTACAGTATCCTCATGCATATCTACCCAATGGTCCCAAAACAGGGACAGGAAGTTTTATAAAATGGTCACTGCAGTTTTAAGAATCAGGGAGACATGCTTAGGGTAACCAACTACATTGAACTGGTGAGAATGTACAACATTTTTTCTGTTTAATGTAGTTTGCACATGAAGAAAATTTAATAGGAGTTTGTTAACACTGTTCTCAGAAAATTGAATTAAGTTATTAATCGATTGAGAAATGGACACAATTCTAATTAGTTCTCAGATGATCTCAAAGAGAATTAATTCACCAAGTTTTAATTCAATATTTGTTCAATTATTGTTTTTCTTTATCAGTGTTAGATATTGCTTTTGCTAATGGGAATACAATGGTTGTATAATAGGCATGGACCTGAACTATAGGGAGATTACAGTCTAACAGAATAAAAGATCAACTTTATGGATAGAAAATCACAAACTAGCCCTTCAAATGGTAATAGATTTTAAGATTTAGAAAAGCTAAATATGGTAACAGCTTCCATATGACCCAGAAAACTAGAGCCACTCTCCTATTATCAATGTGTAATCCTGTTCCAGGGCACTCAGACCTGTTCATGAACATACAGCATTTCGTTCGCTGCACATAAGACTCTTTCAGAATTTAAAATTAAAGAGGGAAAGAATGATTGGGGTGAGTGACAGGTAGATGTTTTCCTGGGTGCAGATTTTAGTATGTTTGTCAGAGTGAGAGTCCTTATATGAATTTGGGGTAAGACATGCATTAAAAAGAAACTTGAAAATTTATAGGTAAAAAATGTGGCCACAACTTTGCTTGAGAGATAACCTTGCCAGAAGGATATCCCGCATTTAACTACACCAGGCTGTTGTCATTATTAATAATTCATTCCTATATGTTTTTATTATTTCATATGTTTAGTCTTTGTTCTTAATTTCCGGTTATATGTATTATGAAGCAATCAAGTTTCTTATTAAACTGCACAAGCCATGCTACTTACAAGTTCGGTATGTTTCCCTTTGTCTCATTTTTATACAACTTCAGTAGAATGCGTAACTACTCATGAGCTATCAGAGACAAAAAAATATGGTCGTGTATCTAAAATTGCAGTGATTACAAATAAATTGTTTTAACTTAAAAGTATTGATAGCCACACTAACAAATATAAAGAATTATTTATCATTATGCTTTCTATTGAAAATCAGTCTTTGATTGTGGGTATATGCAACTAAATTGAATAATTTGCTCTGGGAACTCCTCTCAACAGGTAGTGTGTATGATGTATATAGCCTCAGGTTTGTATGCAAGATAGAAATCTACATAATCTGCTATTTTAGTGTTATTTCATTTTTTCCCTTTTGGCCTTCCTTATTTGTATTATGCATACTAATACAGTTTATTCACTTCACACGAGGGGGCTACAGTATCCTTGTAGTTAAGCATTCATAATAATGTATGATTAAAAGATGAAGGAAATTGGTCTGGTCCTAGGGAAAATGAGTCTATTCATTTCAGGATAGTGACACTTATAATTAGAGGTATCATTGTTAAATATACAAAGGGTTGGTGATAGATTGAAATTGTTTTAACTCTTATCTCTATCTGTCAAATTTGTAGCTTTACTAATGCCCTATTTCTGATTATATCAAAGATCTAAATAGCCTCAGCAAAAATTACTTTGTTTCCTGTTAAGGTTTTCACAGAATTCCAACTGTAAAATGCTTGTATTTATGTCTAGAATCCTGAATAAAATTTGGCTATTTATGCCAAACAGTTACTGAAAAAGGAAAGCATAATTGAACCCCATGCTAAAGCAAAAAATATATATATATATTTAAATCACATTGAAAAATATATATCAGTTTTAATACAAACATGAAAACAAACTAATAAAAGCTAAAGTGTAATTACTACTTCAAGAATGTTTTATATTGATGTTTATATTGAATAATTATGGATATTTATATTTATTTATGCATTTTGCATATCCTTCTCTAACATTAGATAATCACTTTAACAAAGGGATAGAATATCTAACAGAAAAAATTGAACACTGTTAAAACATATGTTTAATTTCATGGAAGTTAAAATATAAAGAGGAAATGTCACATGTAATTCTCTCAGTCCTTGAATAGCCTTGAGTTATCCAACTGGCTTCTCCAAAAATCTGGAGTGTAAGGCTGAAATGAGAATATCTTTAGTTGTCTTATTTTGAAAAAAACTCATTTAAGTTTAATGTATTATCATCATTATTATTACTTTGTGAATATATTTTAGAGTAAAAAGAACAATAAATCCCAGTGCGGAGCTTGAAAAATTGGGTGTGCATGATTCAAACCTTTTGAAAATTCTATAAAACAGCATGAGACATTGTTCTATTTAATTTCCAGCTATTGATCCAAGAGAATGTTTGTTTGGAGCTTTATTTGAACATGCAAACATTTTTGTGTTTAGAGATGGTATGTGTGGGGATTACGTTTTACAAGGACCACGTCCATCTCATGTATACAGATTACTCACGTTGAGGGCAATAAAGGCATTTTGCCCTTGAAAATATACGTCATCTTGAATCCCCTGTGTGTACACATATACTCATACTGGTATGTATACTAAATCAAGATGGTTAAATGGTTAAATGTGAACTCAGTTAAATAGTTCAAATTCGAATCTCTTTCCTATGCAGAGTATATGAATACATTCCAAATCAAGAGACCAGATGCCAAGAATAACAAAAGTGGGAAAATTGTAATGGTGAACTGTTTCAGTTCTGTATAGAAGCTTTTCAGCAACCCTGTTATCAAAATGAGATAATGTTAGTGAGTGGTGTTGGGCCACAAGCAAAACCATTAGCGGAACTAAGAAAGACATAAATCTCAGGAGCGTAGTCTGGATGTAAAGTTTGATGATCCATTAAGAGAGAATCTTACTCTAAGAATACTTACCGTGGTTAAAGTAAATACTTCCTGTTAGTCCTTCTCTTTCGTTTCCTCTCTCTCTCTCTCTCTCTCTCTCTCTCTGTCTCTGTCTGTCTGTCTGTCTCTCTCTCTCTGTCTCTCTCTCTGTCTCTCTGTCTGTCTGTCTGTCTCTCTCTGTCTCTCTCTCTCTCTGTCTCTCTGTCTTTCTGTCTGTCTGTCTCTCTCTGTCTCTCTCTCTCTGTCTCTCTGTCTTTCTGTCTCTCTGTCTCTCTCTCTCTCTCTCTCTCTCTCTGTCTCTCTCTCTCTCTGTCTGTCTCTCTCTGTCTCTCTCTCCCCACTCCCCGCTCCCTCACCTCCATAGTTTTCCTAAATGTGCCAGTATTTTCCCTAGTTACAGGTAAGGAAACCAAAGCACAACAAAAGATAGAAAAGCCGTCTGAGCAAGAGGGAGAATTAAGCTTTCGAGCTGAATTCAGTCTGATTCTAGAGAGTTATTCTTCAGTATCAAAGATTACAGTTTGGATGCCAACTTTCAAGTCAGATTAACAGAGTCCTGGGATTCAAACTGTGGGGCCTTGGGGTAATTTTCTCACCTAGAAAATTTATAAAGGTTTCGTGCCTTATTCATATCATTATGAGAATTAAAGGGGTTTATGTACATAAATTATTCAGAGTGTGCCTGGAATTGAATGAGCCCTATACAAGTGTTGGCTTTTGGCATCATTATCTTGACTGCTACTGGGATTAGATTGTACATTTAGAGCTACTTGTGCTAAAGTTTTCACATAGTACGTCTGGATACTGGACTTTTCAGAGTTAGTTGATGTGATATAATAACATGATGAAAACAGAATATTGATCACGTATTTCAGGGAGTGTTGGAAGCCTTTGTAACGCAGAACTGATTCACCCTCAGACGGATGGTCAGTGAAAATGGGAGAAGAAAACACATTAGAGCAGACAGCATCGTGGTCTTTTGCACCGTGAATGCATGAAAAAGAACACTTTTGCTTAATCTCTTTGTTGCTGCATAATAACAACTTTTACCTCTTTCTCTTGCTTGAGGAGATTGACAAAAACAAAACAAAACAAAATAAGAAAGAATAACTCGAACTGTGAATTAATGTAATATTATACGTTTTTATTTTAGACATAAATAAAAATATACTTGGGGCTCATGGTTTTGTTTCTGTGAGTTTCTGTGTCAAATGCAGCAGCATAAATACATTTGAGATTACTCCAGTCAAAACATTTTTATTTTTGTTTCCAATAAGCATACCCCCGAAGCTGCTTCCATTGTTATTTATTTCTTGTTTTTACTTTGTCCTCTACATGAGAAACAGGGAGACAAATTTCAGTATATGGGGGTCAGAATACAGTTATGTCACTTCTTCGAGAAATCTTTACCTATATTTTATCTATCTGTCAGGGAATATAATAATGCATTGAAATATGACTGAAAGACCTTTCTGAGATAAGACTAATCTTTTTAAATTTATCGAGACTAGTTTTGTGGCCTAACATGCAGTCTATCTTGGAGAATGTTCCATGCACATTTGACATGAATGTATATTCTGCTGTTTTGGGGTGAAATGCTCTAAAAATGTTAATTAAATCTATCTGGTCTAGTATGTCATTTAAGGCCGGTATTTCTGTGTCGAATTTCATCTGGAAGCCCTGTTTGTTTATGTCAGTCAATCTTTGCTTTTTATATTTACACGATCCTACTATGTCGAGAACTTAAATGTTTACTAGGGTACTGTCTTCTTACTGAATTGACTCCTTTTTAATTATGTAATGTCTTTATCTCTTATTATAGTCTTTGTTTTAAAGTCTATTTTGTCTGATAGAAATATTGCTACCCCAGCTTTTTTCTTGTTGTCATTTGTGTGAAATACCTTTTTCCATCTTTTCACTTTCAGTCAGTGTGTGTGTTTTCATGTGAGGTGAGTCTCTTGTAGACAGCGTGTGCATGGGTCTCGCTTTCTTAGCCATTCAGTGACTGTATACCTTTTGATGGGAGCATCTAAATCATTTACATTAAAATGATTATTGATAGGTACATAGTTAATAGTATTTTATTCATATTTTTTATCTTCGTTTCTTTTCTCCTTTTTTCTGCTTAAAGAAATCCTTTTAACATTTCTTCCAACAATGGCTTGGTGGTAGTGAATTCCTTTAGCTCTTTTTTTTTTTTTAATCTGGGAAGCTGTGTATCTTTCCTTCAATTTTAAATAATAACCTTGCTGGGTAGAGTAGTTTTGGTTGCAGGTCCTTGCTTTTCATCACGTTAAATGTTTCCTGCCCCTCCCTTCTGGCCTGCAAAGTTTCTGTTGAGAAATCAGCTGCGAGTCTTACGGGAGCTTCCTTGTAGGTAACTAGTAGTCTTTCTCTTGCTGCTTTTAGAGTTCTCCCTGTGTCTTTAACCTTTACCGTAATGTGGGCATGTTTGGATTCATCTTGTTTGGGACTCTCTGTATTTTCTGGGTTTGTATGCCCCTGGCAATGCTGCCCTAGGTGGGTGGGGCGGAATTCCATTGAGTTAAGGGGTGTGGTTTCTACAAATTCACTGCAGTCTTGGCTCCCTCACTGTGCCTGGCCAGCGACCAGCACGCAAAAATGCCTGGAGACCACTTCGGGCAGCCTCTGCCCACTGCAGGCCCTCAGGTCCTCATGAGGTGACCAAGAAATACTACGGCACAGGTCCTGGGTCACCTCATACCGGCAAGAGTTTTTCCAGCCCCTGCAGCCAGTCTGTTGCTACAAAACCACTTCCACAGCCTGTGGGGCGGGGCCAGCAGCCCAGCAGTCAGACGTGGCCCCCGGACCATGTAGCCCCTGCTGTGTGCGGGGAGGGGGACCCCGGGCTACGTAGCCCCTGCTGTGTTGGGGCGGGGCCTGGGCGACGTAGCCCTTGCTGTGTGGGGGTGGGGCCCAGGTGACGTAGCCTCTGCTATGTGGGGCGGGGCCCAGACGACGTAACCCGTGCTGTAGGGGGGCGGGGCCCGGGCGACGTAGCCCCTGCTGTGGGGGGCGGTGACCTGGAGCGTCACTAATGTGCACACACATGGATTCCAGCAGACCAATGGGGTCCCAGGTTTGTCCTTTTGGGGGCGGGCTCAGCCTTGAAAAGATGGCGTCCTTCCATAGGCTACACCTGTGTCCGCCTCCGGACCAATAAGGGCTCAGATTGGACTTTTGGGGGCGGGCCCAGCCCTGAAAAGACGGCGTCCTTCCATAAGCTACACCTGTGTTCGGCTCCACAGTGGGAGCACCACGGCTCTTGTCTCGTCAGCGGCTATGCTGGAGCCACACAGCTCAGTCCATCCCCGCCTGTCCCTGTGCCTCCCGAGCTGCTGCCGCTGCACGGAGCCCAGGTGGGTCTGCGCGTGGGCCTGGAAGGGGGCATCGGGGTTTGCAGCCTCCTTCTGTCTCACCGGGTCGCTGTCACTGTCAGATGTGGGGACGCCTCTTCCCGGCTCAGAACCCCTGGGCTGGGGCGCCCGGTGCTCCAGGTGTGTCCCTTGTGTGAATTGTGTTTTCCTGTTGGAGTTGAACCTTGGTTGCTGTTTGCCCATCAGTGGGAGGGACTGGCCCTCAGGCTGACTGCTTGTGAAGACTGGTCATGACTACAGTGGAGGAGCTGTGGTGCAGGGGCTGACCCTATGGAGCAGGAGTCACTTTAGCAGGGCCCTGGTGCCTGCCCAGCGTGCTCTTGGGGTGTGTCATTGTGGAGATTGTTTGGTGGTGCTTTGGTGTAGTGTAAAGCTGGCTACTGGGTGTGTCGTTTCTGAGGCGTCTTGGGAAGTACTGATAAAAATCAGCCACCACCTGTGTCCTGACTTGGGCCACTTGGTGTGAGCTACAACGTGATCTGCGGATGGTTGCCACTTGTGCTGGGCTCGGAGGTGCCGGGGAGAGACTAAGCTGCAAACTGACGTCAGGTGCTTTTAGTGCTGCTCTGCAAGAGGTAGCAGGCAGATCTAAGCAGATGCTGATCGTTTGCCATTTGTGACCCTTTGAGAGGTTTTAGGTAAATCTCCAGCATGAGCCAAGATGGGTCGTTTGTATGGAAAAGCTGCCAGTGAGTCCATTAACAGTAAGTCCATGGTGGGCTCTTTAAGACAAATGCCTGTTCTCCAGCAGCCCTGTGTCTCCCTCAGTGCTGTGACCAGCGCGGGGAGGACTGACCGGAGGGGAGGCGATGGGGTATTAAGAAGAACACGCAGAGACACACAGACGTGACAGATAGCAAAGCGGGGACCGGGGGTTCCCTGGGCTCTGATGGAGACGGAGACCCTTCAGGTCTGCAGCGGGTTTATTTTATGTCCCCAAAAACAACAAGGGGTGTAACTTCTTTATTGCAAAACAATGTTGCAGACCCCCATCCTTTCGTCCTGTTTATGATTGCTCTGCCTGCAGACAATGTTGGTTCCCTCCTTCCCCTCAGCCAGCCCGAAACCACATCCTGAGCAGTGTCCTTGGTCACCGAGTTCCAGGCAGCCCCGCAGGACCCTTGAACCTCGGATTCCAAGCACACAGGTAGCCTTGCTAAATCCGTTTTCTCGGTGGAGCTGGCCTCTGGCTCAAACACTGCCCACAACCCAGCCCGATTTCTGCATGGTTTTCTCAGTCAGAAGTAGTGGGACTTCTCTTCCCAGCACCAAAGCTCTGAACTGGGCTGCATGGTGTGGGGCTGGGACTCCTCGTTCCACAGCCGAGTTATTCCTTCAGATTTTTAATGGTCGCAAGAGGGTGTGGGACCATCCTGTTCTGCGTCTGCGCCCCACTTACCAGACTTGAGGTGCTGCTTCTGTACGTCCTTACTTGCAGAGCTTCGGTTCAGCTAGACTTCAGGCGGTTCTCCATGGTGGTTCTTCTGTAGTTTAGGTGTCATTGTGATGTGATTGTGAGAGGAGGGAAGCACAGCGTGTACTTGCTCCACCATCTTGGCAGGATGCCTTGGAGAGTAACGTTATTCACAAATAAAATATCATTTGCTTCTAAGATCCATGTTTTAGCCATTGTTCTTTTCCACTTTGCCTTTCTTCCTGCCTGGCACACAGCCAAATGGTGATCATTGGAAAGAAAGCCAAATGGTAAAGACAGTAGAAAAGCGAAAGGAAGAGACCTGAGTCTGTACAGCATGTTGGAGCAGCCGTGTGAATTCTGACTACTTACCTCTGAACTTCTTGGTACCCAAGAAAAACAAAGTCTTCACTTAATGCCATAACTCATTTTTACATTTTTTTATTCAAAAGGAATCATAACTGATAAATTATTCCTTCTTAATAATGTTCTCCCTGAATGATGTATTGCTAGTCTGTATTTGACCTCTTATTTTTAAGTAGAAAACTTAAACATTAGAGGAAATACGTTCAACTTCCTGGTGTTATCTTGCTTTAATGAGATAACTGAAGACAGGCCACAATAGTATCATTAAGTGCCACTTGTTTAGGGGGAAAAGATGCTGTATACTTGCTACTCACAGAGTCATCCCCAGAGCTGTCAGGTGTAAGAGCCAGAGCAGTCACAGAGCCTTTCAAATTCAGTTTCTTCTTAAATAAAAAATACATTGTTTCTGACAACTCTCCATGTGCAAATTTTATCTTTCCGCATTGCCTTTATGTAGTCAGATAGTATCCGCTTGAAAATGCGAAGTAAAATCTCTAACAATGAGGAAAGTAAACCCCAATAAAGAACTGTTAAAAATGCCAAAAGTTTATGAGAAAGAAAAAATAAACTCTTAATGGTAAATTAAAATTTCAGAATTCCACCAATACTGTAAAACTTATTTTAATTATGTATTTTAAAGCTCTAATAAAGATAGATATGTTTTTGCTGTAATTGACAATTGATTGTGACTGAGTAAATTAAAAAATTTTTTATTCCATCAAACAAATTGGTAATGGAAAGGTAGGTGAAATTGACATAGAAGCTTAGAAGTGTGGTTTCTTTTGTCTTTACATATGCTCCCTCTTTCCACCCCACATAGAACCTGAGGTCATTCAGGGAATGTATTATAATGTGTTTAATTAATTTTACATTTACTGGTTTATTGTAAAGGATACAGCAAGTGGAAGGCAAGCATAGGGAATGAGTGGCACATTTCCACAAAACATTTGGGTAGAAGAGACAGGACCTCTTCATATAAAGTCTATTTAAACATTTCAGTTTTGATAATCCTATCAACCTTTAAGTTTCTGTATTCTCTGAACTTAATTGGAACCTCCACTAGAGCTTCACCAATGAGTTTTCGTCTGCTAGTGCACAAGGCTACCATGTAAAGGAGTCCCAGAAATTTCTCTCCTCTGGTCCCTGAATATTTCACCCAGAGTCAAGTGACTCTGACCCTTTCGTCAACTTTTATGATAATTAATCTTTCTGGCGATTAGTTATTGCAAATGATTCTAGGTCAGGTTGTCTCATTGTAATATGTGTCTTAAATTGCTCCAAAATGGGGTAAACAGAGTGGACTTGTTTAGGGTCTCTTTGTTGTTGGAGACCCACAGGGAGTCCGTTTTACCCACCACAATTAGATGGTGTTGTATGAAGACCTTTGTTTCAGTTCCATCAATGACCTTTTTATCCACCCCATGTTCACACAACCGCCTGAAGATTTCCACTCTGCTGGGATTTGGTTCTTGACTCCGTGCTCTCTTTTCCCCCATTTGTTTAGCCCCTTCACAATGTTCTTTACTCCATGTTTTAAATAACAATTTAAATTTAAATTTTCTACTCTTTTAGGATGAGTTCTTTGATTCCCCCCCCCCCGCCCCCGCCAACACACACACACCTCTCCATGCCCCTGTTAATGAATTTAATGTTTTATTAACATCTTTAAGACCCAGGAGGGGAAGCTGAAGTGGCAAATTTGTTGTCTTTTTGTACTGTCATTTGATTTTTCAACAGTAAGGTTACATGTAAATGGAGTCCTCTTAACCAAGGTATTTAACATCACCTGGATAATGGTGACTTAAGCCTGTCCCACTTGGCTTACATTGAAACAATAGCCACTGTTTCATGTCAGGTGTTCCTCTTGCCATTCATAATGGGAATCAGAGACAACGGACTTGACGCTGGTTTTTTCTAGTCCATCAGGCTGGCTGTTCCCTCAGGAGCAACCTGTTGTGTGTCTCAATCATATATAGCCCTCTGCGACTTTTCCATAATGATCCATGGGACCTATATCAATCCAAACATACTCTTCTACTCTGTAGCATTCAAACTCAAAGATTCTTCCCTGAAATGATTGACTCTAACAATCCATTTTAGTAAAATGTTTTTCAAGGAGTTAATAAAACCAAATACAAAATGAGATAACTTCTTGCACCATACTCCCTGATTTCAGTAGTTCTTTAGTTTAGCTGTCTTGCCACATGAACTACCTTCTTAGAGATCTAAGAGGTCTTAGGGGAACTTTCTGTTGTTCTAGTATGATTGTTTCATTCAAGGCTAGTGGCCAAAGATCCTACCAACCAAAATCTGAGCTTTGTTGAGCATCGAGGTTGAATACAGCACTCTCATTTAATTTCATTTTAGCTGTTAGATAACAATAATCAAGGAATTGTGTACTTTACTTTTTCCCCATTAGTTAGAATTTTCTTATGCCTCCAGTGAACCAACTCCCTGGACATTGGATCCATCTCTGAATTCCTTTGACATGTTTTACCTTCAGTAACTGACCACAGTGCAGCTGCTATTTCATACCTTGGGTGAACACAAGATCATTGATGAATCAAAGGTTCCTCATCCTCCAACTTTTCATCCTTTTCCTCCCCAATTTACATATTTAATTCCATGCTCTCCAACATGAATTTTGAGATTCTTTCTCATATTAATTGTGTGGGTTTTTTCCTCATTAATTCTTCAATTCCCCAACATCATCTTGGTACTCAACAACGTAATTCAACTCAGACACTAAGTACCCAGAGTTAGCAAAACCCCACATGCCAGTTGCAAGCCCCAGGAGCCACACATACTTTTGATTGACTGGCTATGAATGTAGGGTTTTCCCACCACCTCTGTGATTTATGTATTTTCAAAAGAAACTGATATTGTAAAAAGGACAATGAGTATACAATTTTGTATTTGTTAGGGTTTGAAGAGAAACATACACACACACACACACACACACACACACACACACATATTTTACATAGGGTGTGTGTGTGTGTGTGTGTGTGTGTGTGTGTATACACGATGAGTTTAGAATTTAGAATTGGTAAATAATACTAGGTATTTGATTATCATTTATAATATGATACATTCAATCTAATTGAGACTTAATAAGTTCACTTACATGGAACATGTCCCAGGTTACTGAATTAATACTAATTAACAACAAAGACCGTTGCTTAATTGGGATGGTAATTCTGCTTAATTGGGATGGCTTCTAGTGATTAAATTGTACTCAAAAAGAAATACCCCAGATTGGTTTCAAGGCTAATTATACTTTTTCTCCCCTCTAAAGACCTCTCTGCAAGTACTGCTAACTGAAAGCCAGGAAGATCCCCCCCACCCCATGCCCCTCTGCTGCAGTGGAGTGGCTTAAAAGCCCATTAACTGGCAGCTTTTTAAAAACACTGTATAACTGTTCTTTTTCAGTAAGGTTACTTGAAGAAACCAAGTGAGCAAACGTGAATGCTCTCAACGTAGAAATTGTTCCCTCTTGTTGGTGTCAGAATCTGGAAAGCTAATACAGACCAGTACACAGAACTATCAAAGCAGTACTTACAAGTGTTCGCTTGACTCAAAGTATCAAACAGGGAGCTAAGAGGAACAGCATAGAACCATTAGAGATCAGTATAAAGAAATATAAAATCTAGTACTTGAGTTTATGGTAGAGACTAAAAGTGTTACATAATTCAGAAGAGGGAAATATTATTAGGGTATGGGGAGAGATTCAATGAAAGAAATATTTTAGAAAATTTAGGTTGATAGTAGAAAATGGATTGGATTAGGGAGGCTAGGGAAAGGCTGACAGAAGAAGCTGAGTGTTCAAGTAGACTAGGCCAGAGATAATGTCTGAATAAGCTAGAGCCCACTCACAAAGCAAACGAACAAACAAAACATGTAAGGCAATGAAAACCTAAATAGACGTGCATTTAAGATGACCCAGGAAATCATGTGGTTTATGATTCCAGAATAAAATTTCCATGAGAAAGACATACTTTTTATTGCTTAATGTATGGGGGTGACACTGGTTAGTAAAAATGACATAGGTCCCAGGTGTGCAATCCTACAGGGCATCGTCCATGTGTTGTGTTATGTGCTCACCACCCAGTGTCAGTTCTGTTTCCATCACCATGTATTTGTGTCCCCCTCTCTCCTCTCCCACCTGCCTCCCCCTTACCCTCAGATAAGCACTAACCACTAAACTATTGACTCTGTCCATGGGTTTGTTTCTTTCTTGCTTTCAGCTTTGTGTTCCACATATGAAAGGAATAATATGATTCTTAGTTTTTCTTTTTCTATTTGGCTTATTTCGCTTTGCATGAAGATATGTAAATCAGCAAACAGATATACAATTTAATAAAACTTGAAACTATCAAGCAAGATTTATATTAATATGGGCCAAGCAGGGCGTGTATCCAGTGAAACATAAAGTAAAGCTACAATTAATTCTTGAGAATTAGGTGATCCTGCACTCATAATGTTTATTTAGATTGCCTCTCAGTTTAAAGTGCCTATAGTTTCTTCACTCCCTCTGAATTGCTATTGAAATAAATCAATAGTTTGAAAAGGAAAAAAAAAGTTTTAGAATCAATCATAAGGATGAAATTTCTTGTTAATTACTTCAAAAAATGAAAATAAAGCATACTATTTTGATGGTTCATTAATAATTAATTGACGTCATAGAATAATTTGCACTTGAATTTGAGCAAAGGTCAGGCAAAATTTTGTCAAGTAGAAAACAAATATCTAGGAGAATTTGGATTGTCATTTATAACTTTCTAAAAACTGTTTTATTTTCCTAGAAAAGGTCATTCTAGTTTCAGCACATTTTTTATACTTGTATTATGTTTCAATTATACTTTATTTGGAGAGAGATAGCTGACTCTACTACATTTTTCTTTGGAAGTGGAAGAAAGCTTATTGTCTCTTTATACAAAACAAGTACTTGGTAAAAAGAAAAAAAAAAAAAAGCAAAAACAAAATTGCAGCCTAGAGAATAGCACTAAAAATGCATTTTTTCTGAGTCCAAACATAAGAACATATATAACGTCCAAAGAAAAAATAGTGAATTTCTCTTCATTTTACTGAATGACTTTTCATTTTTTTCTGCTATGTACTTTCAAATTTCATGATCTCATGTGCCTCTAAACAGGCAGCCCCTTGAATCTGGACTTAGAGAAGGAATGGTAAGGAGAAGCATTAGGGAAAGAGACTATTTGCTGATAAATTTCCTGTTCTTGAATTTTCTAATGACCCTGCTCTTAAAAATTTTACTTCTTGCATTTTATTGTTATTCACTAACACAACTTTAGTAATAAATAATATGATTAACAAGGTCTCATGGTGTCGTGTATACCAAATAATCCAAAAAATATTATTTAATACTGATTTTTTAAATGTTATATTTCACAAAGATTAATTATGAGGCTATCATTGCTTGTCCATTAGATATGCGTCTTTTGAAATAAATAATATGAATGGAATATTTGCCATTTAACTGGCAGTAAAAACTGTATTTAGGATGCAATAAGAACCATATCCCTAAGAATACTAAGATAATGTTTTCTCAAGATTTGAGAACTTGCTCTATAATGTAATTATAGAAATTTCCACTTTGACTAACACTTCCTCAAATACGCACAAGGTACAGAATAAAATTTAATGATCTTCTATACTTTTTGATTGCATTGGGCTGGTAAGAATTTTGGAAGTAAACTGATGATTTAGGGAGATTTCATAATCTGTGTATATGTGGGGGGGTATTTTTTCAATAAACTCTGAAGTACAGAATTTGATATTGAACATTACATTGGATTCCCTTGTAAAATATCCAGATCCCTGAGGGAGTATGGATATCTATCTCTACATAACAAAACACAAATAAGAAGGTACATAGCAGATACCTCAGAAAAAAATTGTGCTGATTTAACAAAAAGTATAAGGAAATAGTTTAGTTGCAAATTTACAACATAAATGTAACTATTAATAAAAGTCATATAGAGCGATGCTGTTCAGAATTTACAGTGAATATAAGACAAGCATACAGTATGCTCAATGTTATCATAGAAGTTTTAAATGAACCCCAGAATAAGGGTAGGGAAGAACACCTTTTGGACAGGAAGACACTGGAAAGAAGAGCATAAAAGAGGGGTGACATTCGGACATGTGTTATTTCACCCCAGTTCCCCAACACCCACCCACCCACCCACCCAAAACACCATAAGTTCTGGAGAAAGTAAAAAGTGCTGGTACCCTGATTTCCCAGACAAAACTTATGAGACTTCCAGTTTTTCAGAAAGGCCCTGCCACGTGGTGTTACAGTAGACTGTAGTGACTGGTTGAAACAGATTGAGCCCTGCTCACTGACGAGAGGTCCCCTGACCCAACTCAAACCCTTTTTCTCTGCAAATCAGTTTCCATGGTCTCAGGCTCTCAGTGGTTACTTTCTTCTCTTTAATAACTGAGACAGCCATAATCCGCTTTTACATATCTTCATCTAAGTTTCAAACAATGCACATAAAAACGTTGCCTGTTTCAGTACACACTACCCAGCTAGAGTACAATGTCCTTATGAGGAAATTGTGTTGACCTTTATTTTAGTCATATGTATGTTTCTCTCCGCATATTATTCTTATCTTTCATCTGGATGCTCTAACTACAGTGTTATTTGAGATGGTGTTTAGCTCCTTAAGGTAGATATCATTGTGATCAATGTAGGACTTAGTTACCCTGTCCTCATATGCCTACTAGAAACCTATATGCAACTCAAAATAGTCCAGTCATAAATGCCTCTTTCTCTCATATTACATGGCAGCGTACTTTCTGGATAGCCCTCATGTTTTAGATAAATTATACATGAAAGGAAATGTCAGATTACAACATATTCATGATAATAATCATAGAATCACAATTTGAGGGGCGTGTGGTTGTTATGTCCAAGCCAGTGCTAAATATTTTCCATGCCTTATCTCATTTAATTTATACAACAAGTCCATTTCCATCATTTATACACCAGGACACTGAAAATCAGTGAAGTTAGGAAATTTGCCAAAAGGTATTTAATTAATGGGAGACAAACTGGGATTTCAATACAAGTCTGTCTGACTGTAAAATATTAACTAGTTACTACTGTTTTACAGTGATTTTTCATATTGGCATATCTGAAGATATTTTTATAGGTTGGCATTTCTATATTCAAGAATAAAGTAAAAAGTTTTGTCAAATCTAGTTGACCACACTAGATAAAATATTTGGTTCAGCTAAATTGAGTGAATTTTCTGTTAACTCCATACTTTTAAACCCTCCAAGACAGTATGTCTGATTCAACCTAAGTTCTTTCTTATACTCACTGCACTGGAATTTCTGGGCTGACCTGCTTCTTGGGTATTTGCATATACTAGCATTGCTTTAACTACTGTCATTATAGATTCATATATCTTCCTATTTTCTCACATGGTCCAGATTTATATGCAGATTACAGAACTCATAAAATAGAATGCCAGATTTATATAGTGATATACAAGACATATTTGGCTATTCCACAGACATCTAACTCAACTTATTAACTTTTATTTCCCAAATTTGTTCCTTCCTTATTCCGTATGTCTTTGAATTGCATCACCATTCACTCAGTAGCCTGAGCATAAAGTCTGCAAGGTATCCATGATGCTTGCCTTAACTCATATTTCTCATATATAATCCATCACCAATTTTGTTCATTAAACCTCCTATGTCTCAAGTCTACCTACATGTTCCTAACTCAACCACGATCACCTCACCAAGGCCCCCATTACTCCTTGCGTAGAGAACTTCCAGTTTCATCTGACTTGTCTTGCTTTCCACGGAACTCTAAAAATTGCATCCTTTATACTAGAACAAGACCGCAAATCTGATCATGCACTCCCTTACCTGAAATCCTTCATGGAACCATCTATAGCTTTCATGATAAGATTATAATATTACACACACACACACACACACACACACACACAGACACAGACACATACACATATATATATGTTTTTCAATTTGAGTCCTTGAGTTGATCCTAATTTTTAGGTTTGTGTGTGTGAAGCTCGCGAGCTAGATACATGGAAAGATAGGTACCTTCCTAGTCCTTTATTCTCCTTCCTATATATCCATTGCCTATCCACAAATCCATTTATTCAATAAATTCATCAACAAATAATTTTGAACTAATTTTACGGAGCACCCACCATATGCCTGAGCCCATGGAAAGTTCTCCCATTCTAGCGTGAGAAAGTGAAGGAGGGAAGCTTATGGGAGGAGGAGTCCATGTGGGACTCGTAGGCCATCATCCAGGTATTCGATTTTACTGTGAATGAGCTGGCAGGGTTTGCACCAATCTGACAGTTACCCTGGGTCTTTGATAGCCAACGACCTATCAAGACTTGTTTCTGCCATTTTCATTTATTTTTTATTATTCCTTTTCTCTGTTTTTCTGCCCACTGGATAAATCAAATATCTTCAGCTGTTTGGAAGTGATACAGTTCATTTTTTATTTTGTCTGTAGCTACTCCTAATTGATCAAAACTTAAATTTCTGTTTGTTTTATATCATTTTAAAACGCTCATAAATAGTATATTCTTTTCAAAAGGTGCTTTTTCAGCAACTACTGCATGCAGGAAACCTTTGTAGGCACTAGTGAACAGTGTTGAAACAAAGGTCCAACCATCGTTGAACTTAAATCACAGATCTTTGTGTCATCTATGTTTTTCCCTGGAATAGAACAAATATGTCAGAATACTTCCATTTTCCTCTGGTCCCTTACACTATGCCCATATCCTCACCTTTTCAGCCCCTGAGAAAGCAAAGTTCCCCTACTATTTCACATCATAGAAGCCAGTAAATATAGTAATATTTGCATGGATACCTTGAATTAAATTGGTCAGCTACAGATGGCCAATCTGTAGACTCTGGCTGCTTCAAGAAGGCTTCCTTCTTTTCGTTTTTGATCTGCTCCAGAAGTCATTATTTCCTTAGGTAACAGTAAGTTTATGAAGTCATCTATTTATGTTACTTCCCATACTTCACTGCTTCCTCCTGTCTCTCAAGTCTACCCCCATTCCACGCTACTTTTGCTATAGTATGCATTTCTTTAAGAGTGTTTTCAAACATGGGTTATGTGTGATTACCTTTTTCTATAGCCTTGTATTCCTGAGAATATTCTTTTGTCTTTCACATATAATTGGTAGTCCGGATGTAAATTTCTAGTTTTGAAGTTATTACTGTCAACTCTTTTGAAACTGTTATTCTGTCATCTTCTTACATTCAAGGTAAGTGAGAGCTAAGTCTCATTTCTTTGTAGGTGATCTATTTTTTTTCTTTTAAATGTTTAGAATTTCCCCTTTGTACTTAATGTTTTAAAATTATACTATATACCTACAATTACAAGAAACATAACTGCAGACCTCTAAAGCATATATTGATCAAAATAAGCCAGGGACAAAGAAGTACATACCACATAATTTTTTAAATGAAGTATAAAAATGACAAAAAGTAATACAAGGGCTATCTGACAAAAAAAATCCAGCCATAAATGCCTCTATTCTTCATAACATATGGCCGGATCCTTTCTGGACAGTCCTCGTATATGTTTTAGAATTCAGAATAGTGGGTACACTTGAGGGTGTACTAACTGAAAAGAAGAGTGAAGCAAATTTCTTGCGGGATGGATGCTGGCAATGTTGTATTTCTTGACCTAAGTGCTAGTTACACAGATGTGTTTAGTTTGTTAAAATTCACTGTACACTTTTGATATGTGCAGATTTCAGCGTGTGTGTGTGTGTGTGTGTATGTGTGTTTAAAATGTTACCCTAATGTTTCTAAGTCTAGATTTGTAGCCTTATCTTTCATATTTGCTATTCTATAATTTTTCCAATGACGATTCTTACATGCTTAATCACGTGGAAATAATGGTCAGTATTCATTTCAATACTTGCTCTCCATTTGCCCCTCCATGAATGACTCTTCGTATGCTAATGTTGCCACTTTGTATTCCTAGCCTCCAAACTTTATCATTTCACGTCACCCTCTCGTCCTGTCCACTGTTGCTGCTTGTTCTGCAGCCTGCTCTTCCGGCTCAGTGGTACGCAGTCTGGTGCTGCTGCCTGAGAGTATTTCGTAACCTTGTCTTCCCACTCACGATGCATACTTTGGATGCATCTATTGTGGGATTCAACCCACGTATTAAGTTTTGTAACTGAACGACTATATATTTTATAGGCAGCACCTCCCATTAGTTATTTAAATTATTGAGTCATGCTTCATATTTTAGCTGTCCTCTTTATGTCTCTGAGAATATCTGTTTGTTTTAAATTTTTGTTTCATGTGGTTCATTGTTTCTGCTTTTCTGTTGTACGTGTAGTTCAACTTGTCTTTGTTTATAGGCCTTAAGTGTGTCATCTTTTCTTGGGGGTCCTGACATGGGTGGGGGCTTATTAAAAATTGATGACTTGTGTTTTGTCTGAGTTATGTCAACAGTGAGATCTCCATTCTTCACAAAGCAAGAGTTGCACACCAACTCAGCACAAGATGGTAGCTTCTACCTCATTCTCTGATCCACACTCCCTCCATCATAGGACGTCTGAGTTTAATTCCCATATGATAGTGCAAAAACAAATGGTACACAAGAATGACTGCCTGGACCACAAGTAGTTGGTGTGTGTTGTCACTGGTAAGGTTTCTCTTGCTCTTCCTTTTTCTCCTGTGGTTCCTCATAAGCAGCAAAAATTGGATGTGTTGACTCTCCATTGGTGTACCAGAGTGCTGTTAAGGTCCTTGTGCACTTGCCTGTGAAATGACGGCCCAGTGAGGGACCTTAGTGTTTTCTCATGCTGCCCCTGGCTTGTGTAAGAATCCTTTTCCTCACAAAGCCCATTCCTTAACCAATTTTGTGGTAAGGAATTTATTACATAACCTGTGTTACCACAAGTGACAGTTGAAAAGAGTGCTTTAACTAGATGAATGTTTCCCTTCACTAGTAATCTTCATGCAGAAAAGGGGCTAAAATTGAGGTCAGAAACGTACCAGCTGCCTGAGTTTCTAGAGAGAAGTGTACCATAGCCTGCGCAGTGTTTCTCAGACTCGTGGCATCGTCTGGTAAGCTTTCATAAATGCCAACATCCAGGAACAAATTCCCAGGATTGTTGTTTTAATTAAACGTAGCTGGAGGCCACACATCGGTATCTTTTCTAAATCTCTTAGGCTAATCAGAGGAACAGTGAAGGATGGGAACTACTGGTTCAAAGACTCAGGTTTAAAACCTGTGCTCGTGCACCCTCAAGCAAGAGCCTTGGGCTCCCGGAAGTCGCCTGCTCTGCACTTTCCCAGGGAGAGGCGGCCGGAGGAGGAAGCGTGAGTGTCACGGCCCCGTCTCAGCTCCGCTCAGCTCCAGCGTTCCGCTCGTGGAAACGCGGTCTTTCGTGGGAACTGGAAGTGCGCCCCCCCCCCCCAAGCCGAGGGGAGCTCAGTCATAGACGCAAGTTCCCGTGCACAGGAGGACTCCAAATTCTCACCGTTTGATTGGTCAGAGTGGAGCCCACTGATGGCCGGTGAAGGCTTATCGTTATCTGGGATACGGCCTGCATAGCTGCAGCTGGGCAGGAGGGGCCTCAGTCCTGCTGCTTGAAATGTGGTGCCAGGGGCTCCTCTGTGAGGCAGGGCGCTTGGCAGCGCAGTCTCTGGGTTTTCACTGAAAGGCAACGTGCACCAGAGGCCTCTGTAAACAAGGCTGCTGATAAATTTGGGCCCAATTGCCCACAGGGAGTCCTTTATGACACCTTTGTTCTTCTTGGGGTCAACAGAGATCATGGAAGAAAGTAAAGAGAAAGCAGAGCACAATTAGAAATCTTTCATCTTGCCTCTCTCCTGTATCACCAGTTTATCCCTCTTCAATTTACATCCATCTGAAGTCTTATCTCCTTATTAATTTCTGGGTGACATAAATGCCTTCCTTTTGTGTAATTTCCAGGGATTGGTTTGGGAGAAACCGACAGATGCCCATAATACTTGGCCATCATATCTGCACCATGATTTTCCTTTTTTAATTTTTAAAAATTTTATCATCAATTTTATGGGTTCAACTTTGAAAAAGTGTAACATTTATTGGCTAGTTAGAAGAGCATGACTCCACAGAGATGATGAAAAGGAGCATTCACAAAAGATAAACAGAGAGCGTGCAATCCTGGAATCCAGTAGAGGAGAATGTTTGAAAAAGTAGCCTTTGGTCAGCAATATTGAATACAACTAAAGGTTACATAAGATGAGGAGCAGGTCAGGGACCTTTCATTTTCTCCTTAAAGGATGGATAGCTGAATATGCAGAGATACAACAATGAATAATAAAATTCAAAACACAAGCCATTCATCTGGAGAACAAGTAGTTAGAAGAGGACAGACCGAGGGCACGTTGTGGAGGGCCTGCAGTAACAGGCTAGGGAGTTTAAACTTTAGGGACAGACACATAATGGGTCCTGACGAGAAGAAAACCTGGAAGTGGAAAACGCACTGGGAAACTATTTCTCCCATCCCAGGGAGATGGGTTGGGGTCTGAACTAGGATAGTCCATTGCATATAATAGATGTTCACTTTTATTGGTTTACATTGACACATTAATCAAGTTAGGCAACAAATCAAGGACAAAAATAAGCTCTCCAAACACTTACACAATGAATTACCATAAAACTTGCCATGTGGTTATTGTTTTGGAGGATAGTTGAACAGATCAAGGCAGTTATTCATAGCACCAAATTCAATGACCAGTTTCTTCTGGAAATACAGTAAAGTTAATTATTTGTACTCGTATAGGAAAATAATGCAGGTAGAGTTTTGATTAGCACTTATTTTTAGCTATTTAATAAATTATGTAGACAGTGTTCATATTCAGTCAAGCTTTAGCAGTGATGTGTCATTAACAAAGTTTCCAACTTTTATGCAACATAACTGTACTCGCTCGAAATAACACTAATTATACAGGGATCCCATTTATTAAAGTTTGCTCAGTCTATAAATTGTCCTGTCTTCCCCTTATATTCCTTAAAATGAACCCACTTTCGTGGCTGAAAATGCCGAAGTCTTTCATCTCCTCTTCCTGAGAGTTTATAGTAGTCTCAGGTCAGATTTTTCTCTTCTAAGAAGGGCCATGGACATCAGGACTGCAATAAAGCAGAGTCGTGACAGATGTGACAGTGACTAATTATAGCGGATGCTGGCAGTATGGCAGAGGGATTTTCTCATTGAGGGTAAGGGTCACAGGAAGATCTGAGAATGAGAAAGGAATGTATGGGGTCAGGACAAAATGACCACCTCATGCCTGAGTCAACCCAAGTGGAAAATTGCTTGAAAAATAGGTCAGCAATTTGAGCCACGTGAGCAGAATAAGTGGCATGGGAAGGAAATGGCCTTGAAGGAAAAAGTACCTTCAATATTCCCTCTGCTGATAGCTGGATGAAGCAGGGAGAGTCCCTGCCTCACACAGAACGGTACCCCAGGGCATGGGGCTCAGGAGTCATTCAAGTGATGGGAAATTGGGTATCACACTTGATATGCTTTTACTTGTCCAATTCTGTGTCACCACCGAGTGTTTATTGTGTTTACTGTCCTGTTACTTAATTTAGGAGATACCCCTTTTTCCCCCCAGTGGATTACAATCTTCTCAGCACTACCTTTCTTGATCTTTGATTTAATCAACTCTTTTGAAGGATGTAATGCAACTGAAATTTCATAAATACAATTTAATTTAATGCCCAAGCCTCTAGCTATATCACTGACCTAATACCCTCTCACTCACTCAGCTCCAGCCAAACGTTCTTCTGCTTTTTCTTTATCTGACTGGCCCAGTTAGCCGTAATAGCTTTGTTTATTTTATCACCAGCACATTGTATGGTAATCATTTGTTTGTATGTGCATCTCCTAACTAGAACGGGGTCCCTTGTGAGAATTTCATTTATCCCTTTATCCTGTGGTGAAATAGAGTGCCCAACACATTTATAATGAACATTTGTAGAACAGAAAGATTGGCTCCTACCTTCCTCCAGCCATTATTTATCAGGAATCTACAGTGCAGCAGCATTATTAACGGGGTATAATAGTGAATAAATTGAATAAAGTTCTTGTGCTCACAGAGATTGCATTCTGTTTGGGGAGACACACTGTTACTTTCAAATAGTAATAATAAGTGCTAAGCAGACAGCATGATGGGATGGAAAGGGATCTCGGAGGTATCACTGTCATTTCAGAAATGATGGGAATGATACTAGCCATTCCCACTAAGATCTGTGGAAAGAACATTCTAGATAGATAGAATAACAAGTAAGCCCCTAAGCCAGAAAGAACTTGGTTTTTGAAGCACAGCAAACAAGCCAGTATCGCTGGGACCATATACACAAGGAGGCTTGGAAGGAAATGAAATTGGAGAAACAAGTATTCAGATTAAGTAAGTCATTTTAGAAATTTCACATTTCCCTCAGTTATCTTATAGACCATTGTGTGATATTTAACTGGGGAGAGAAGTGATAGAATTTACACTTTCAAGTGGTCACCATATGTGGTGTGGACAATGGATTGTAGTAGTGTCAGAGCAAAACTGGCAAACTAGGACGCCATTTGCTAAAGATGTCACATTACATGGACAAATAAGTAAATGAACAAGCAAACAAGCAATTGAACAGTTAACAAATACATTCACAAATTAAGAAGGATTGAACAAAGGAGAGAAAGAAAAAAGCAAAAGAAAGAAGGAAAGAAAATAGGGAGAAACATAGCTGGTGAATCAATTCTCTGGCAACAAGGAGTGTTTTCTCTATGAAGTTCTTTTAGGCTTGTGTGTAACTCTCAGTGACAAATTCCAGTTTCCTTTAGATGTGGTTTCGGTTACTGCTTTAGTGAAGCACTGAATATAACAAGCCTGCTAGAATAAAAATCATTTCATGCACCCTGTTGTGTAATTAATTCACTGCTATTGCTCCTAAAATCTTTGCATCTAATATGTGTGTGTGTGTGTGTGTGTGTGTGTGTATGTATGTATATGTGTGTGTATATATATATATATATATATATATATATATATATATATAATTTCTCCATGAACTAAACAATCCTGGAAACAGTATAGTGATTAAAATAAATAATCTCATGCCATTTTAATGCTGCTTTGTTCAAAATTCCTGGAAGAAAATATTTTGAAAAAAATCTTGAAAGGGCTCCATCTTGAAGAGTGGTTCTTTTTGACTCCTTCTAAATAAAGTTCATCATGTCCAAATCTGCATAGAACCCTCAATTTTCTTTGGGCCATAAGGGGATGTACAGCGAAATGTAATGTTGGCCTCTTTTACAGTTTTCAATAGAGTTGGCATAGATTTCACTGTCAGGGCAACCGTTACTGGTTCATCAACCAGCGCTGTGTGAAGGGAGCGCACTACCATTTGTGTCGCTGCCATGTCCAATGTCTCTGATGTGCAGTTCATCTCTTAGGACCCCTTCTGAAAGGAGCAGGTTGCTCATGACGGCTGCCAACCCGAGGAACCTAACCTTATGCCACCGAACAAGCCCTTAAGTAGCACAGGACAATTAAGTGGAATAAAGCAGGTTTCCAAATTAATAAGAAATAGATATGTAGCATGGGTAGAGCTCAGGCTTGTGATTTCCACGACAGAGAATAAGTTGTACATTTATAAATTTGTATTTTTTGTTTCTCTGGCTTTAAGAAATTGTTTGTGTTCCCCTGCAATGCTCAGTAATTAGTGCTGGCCAGTAAATTGTCACACTTGTAAACAAAGCACAGGTCCCATCCAAGCTAAATAAAGAAAGATTCCACATGCCCCCCAAAACTTAGCCTTCCTGTCAGATGTGAAAGAGCCCCCGCTTTGTGCACGCGTTCATGATTTTTCTGCCACAGTTTGCTCTTTAGATATAACGTATGTCTTTATTTCCATGTTGACGTCCTCCTATCTGAGAGTGTAGGTGTGACTGAAAAGACAGATGTCAGACCAATAGTCCTGTGCACACTATGCACATACAAGACAGTCTTTCCAAATCATCTCTAGTTACTTAAAGAGCCTGTTTGGCTTCAGCCTCTGTCGTTGAAATTCTTGCTTGGTCCGAAATACTTACTAATGAAAAGATAGTCCCTTCTTTAAATTCACAGCCCAGATCAGTGGCTGTGTGGTTTGTTGTGCTTTGTGGCTGAGGATTTCCTTTTACAGCAGCCTGGTGGCGTTGATAAAACAAACACCACTGCAGACACAGAGAGCTGGGTTCAAAGCTCAGTTTTGCTGTTTCCTATGTGTTTCCTTTTCTGTACATTGGGGAGAATGACACATTGTTTCCAGGGTTGCAGCTTTGCCATTTAGTTTGACATGATATACATAAAGTATCTCTCACAGAGGTAATAAGTACACTAATTTTCTGACCTTTACACTCACAGGGGTTGTAACAGTAACAGTGGTCCAAAACAGCGGTGATTTCCATTGGGATCAAACATATGGTCCTTTCTAGATAGGCATCATGATTTGGGGACTGCCTAGTTTGAAAAAGCCTCTCAGAAATTCTGTTTCCTTTGGAAGATACCAGTAATCACAGCTGATACACACACACTGGCTCTCCTGCGTGTAAGGAGCGCTTCGAAATGGTTTCCATAGGCTAACTTACTTCTCACAAGTCTACGAGACAGCTGTGGTGGGACTATTTCCCTTTTATAGATGAGTAGTAATGTCAGGCTCAGGGAAGAAACTCGTGACCCAGGATTTGAACCCAGGCAGACCGGATCTGGAACCCATACTGTAAATGACTTTATTAAACCAAACCGAATTTTGTATAGATTTAATGTTATTTGTAACATGACTTGATAGGTCACATTAGTTTTTTTTTTACATATTTCTGAAGAAATCACATGTCAGCCTCTGAAAATACATATTTATAATGGCAATCTGGTCTCAATGATAATACTGCCGTGGGCTTAGGGCTGAGCAATGTATTGAGACGAGACCCATTACCATTACTTACCCGGTTTCCTTTGTCCTTTACTTAAATAAATTGGAAATGCTCCTCCTCCATGCTCTGAAGGATGCCTTGATTGCTGTATTGTCTATGACCTCAGCATTCACGTGCTGCCCTCGCACTTTCTAGGAGTATATAGACACTTGCATGAGAAAGAAGTTAGCATAACAACAAGAAGAAGAGAAAACCTTGAGCAACACGTACTGGCAACAGGCGTTGTGAGGCTTGCTTCGGCACCTGCCGCAGAGCACGGGTCAGAGAGGCAGCAGTATGAGTCCTGCTGGGGCCTTCCTCCTGAATTGTCTGCAGTGCTTTATCATAAAGCAGGCAACGAACATAAAATGGATTTGTTTCCTAGGGGAGTGCAGGGAGCTTTTGGGGTCTAGATTAGGTAAGGAGCTGTGGGACACAGGTTGTTCGTCATTTTTCCAAAAGACATTGCACTTCCAGCCTAAGAAGTGTTAATGAAGCATTCACACACTTTTGCCAAGTGAAAAAGCAACAGAAAAACAGCTCTTTCAGTCTCTCTTCAGAAATGCTCAGCAGTACCACACGGGCTGCTCGTATGTGGTCTTCACACAGGAGGAGTATTAAAAGATGAAAGGGAACTCTTAAAATAGGCAGGGTCTGAAAAAAGCAGAGAAAAGGTAGAAAGAAACACACACTCACTTAAAGGAAGTCTTCCTTCGGGTACCTTCATGTACCACACATCATGAAAGCAGACTGCGCGATGTCTCCTTTGATGAAGGCACTTCCCAGCATCCTCGCAGGAAACGAATTCCTTACCACAAAGGAAACAATTAGAGATGGCGCACTCATTTCTGTACAAACTGGTGGTGATGGGATTGTGTGACTGGATAACAAAGCCTGCTCGAACTGTAACACGCAGCTTTTAATGGCTCATATCACTAACGTCAACGATGTTGGAGAACAGCATATGGCCCTTCGCAGGTATTTATGCTTGTCTGTAAATTATTCACACAAACTGTTGCCAGTCATTAAGAGGCAGGGGGGATAGTACATGCTGCCAAATATTATATTAGCTTGAGGGAGGCCATTTTAAATAGACATCCTCTGGCTTGTTTTGTTTTGTTTTTTTGAAATAGTATACTTAGGAAAAGATATGCAAAACTCGCTCCCTGAGAGGGCAAAAGAAAATTTGGACAACAGATAGAGGCAACAGTTGAAAATTACACTGCCATACATAGTGTTAGTACTATTTCCTTTCTTTTCCTGTTCTTTCTTTATTAATTTTTTGAGGTGACGTTTGTTAGTAAAAATGACTTGGATTCCACGTCTACACACGTCTGTGTGTTGTGTTATGTGTTCATCATTTCTGCAATGACCCCGTTAGCCAGACCCCAATAAAGTATTTAGTTTCAATTTACACTGATTTGATGGATATCCAGTGGATAAAACCGTCTGCATTACTTAGAAAACTATTTCCCTGTTGGTGACTGCTGCACGAGCATGTAAGGGAATCAGAGTGAAACCCTTCCGGCCCGTGCAATAAATGTATTTCCTACTCACACTTCGTGTCCTTTTTGAAACATTCATTTGAATCCCATGTCTATGTTGTTGGAGCAGAAAATGCCCATATTCATCCTATCATGTATAATGCATGTGCATTTTTCTCCTCAAGCCTCAGATGCAAGAAATGTCCCATTTCTTAACATTTTCCTGAATCAAATGACATCTGCCTCTCTGCTCCAACCCGTCAGGGTAAGAAGATGACCAATATTATTAAGATGATGCCCCTCCCGTGAGACTGTAGACTTACAGTGACAAGAGAAATCTGGAAAGGTCTCTATTATTTTTATTCTACTTTTGGATTGCCGCTGAGATGCTCACTGCTTAACACCCTTGGTCCATTTTGAAAAATTGTTGTTTACTTTCCCTTCATGTTGTGCAACACGTGTGTACAGCGCTGCCAACGACAGCGCACGGTGACAAGTTCACGAACTCAACTGTCACATTTTGGAGATGATGACAGCTCTGATGGCCATTTCAGGAAAAGAGTTCCAGAACTGCTCTGAAGGGTGGACTAGGCACTGGCATCGGTGCACAGCTTCCCAACGGGAGGACTTCCAAGGTGACCGTAGTGATATTCAGCAGTGAGGGATGCAGCACTTTGTCTAGGATGAGTTCACAAACTTAATCGTTCAAGCTTGTGTGTGTGTGAGTGTGTGTGTGTGTGTATGTATGTGTATATATATACATATATATATAATTTATTTATTCTTTCTGCCAATACATTTTCTGGAAAAGATACCAGTCTCTTTAGTGATTCAACTAACACAACATTTTTTATTTAGCAAGTAATGTTCAGGGTTTCTAGTGTCTGTCAGACTATGCAGAAGGGCTGCAAAAGGAAACTATAAATTATACAAGCTCTTTTGGAAATAATGAGAAAAACTCTCTTCTAAGACTGGCCAACAGTGGAGCCCAAAAGCTAATTAAATGAGTCTGAACATACAAAAATGTGTTTCTAACTGGCCTTAGAGGAGAAAGCTGAGTTCTTTGTATTATTTCCCTTGTAATAATTGTTTTATTGTTAATTTGTTTTTAAACATAAATGTTTGTGTGTGTCACTATTTCATTTTCATGAGCAGAATCATACTGCCATCAAGTGGCAAGATCGATGATGATTACTGACTGAAACAGAAAACATGTGGGACTAGTAGATCACAAGTCCCTTAACTTTCACACCTTGTGATTTCTCTTAGGACCCTAGTTGACTTCTGTGTTTTTGGTAACACTGTACCACTCCAACTTTGTTGTTGTTGTTTTAAATGGTACAATTATACTAGAACATAGTGTAGCACACACCAGGAGGCAATCATCTCCAAAATATAAGCACAAAGTGGAAGCATGGTAATACCTGTGAAATCTTTCTCTTCTGCTACATATATATGGCCTGAGATATCTTATTCATTTCCGTTACTTCGACTATGATATTTATAAAGAAAGCTCTTAAATTCTTTGCCCCACTTTGCCCTGACATTTTGAACTACATTCCCACTTGCTTGTCCTGTTAGCTTTGTGTATGCAATTGCATTTGTCAGTGGTTACCCCTCCCCACAATGCTTTGGAGAGAAAGATTAAGTGACTTTCCTGGCTCACATGCTAGTGAGTATCGAGCTGCCATTTGAGCCTCGATCTGTCTGGCTCCAAATAATTCCCACGTATAACACTGAGGTCGATTTGAAAATGTCCCTTAACATGTGTGGTCTGTTAAAACTGTCAGATATATCTTACATTCCTTTGCCCCTTTCACATACAGAAGACTCAAGTGTTCAGTGTCTCCACATCACAACAAAACACAAACAGTCAAATCCGGGACAGAAAAGAACACGGAGCAGAGGCACCCGACGAACAATGGGCAAACAGTGGCTGGTAACCTTACCGATATTTAGGCTTTGGCTAAACACACTCATCCCTTTGCTGCAAACTTGATGTTCAGCTTCCTGTAAGTCGGGGGGAAATTGGAAATATTTTATCATCTCCAAGTGACTTTGCTAAGTGAATTATGCAATGCAGCAGCAAATCTGTGACAGAGCTTGGAGTAGGACGGATGCTCAGCTCACAGCCAAGAGGCTGTCTGGATGTGCTGGCTGTATTTATCAAGATGTCATGTAAAATAGGATGTGGTTTTCTAAAAAAGCTGGAATTTCTATGAAGGTACCAAAATTTATTTTAAGTGTCAGAATCAATTTACATTTCTGAAAACTCTTCCGGCAATTACAAGGTAACTTTTCACTTGCCTGTTGGTGTGAATGCAATATTGCTCTGCGAACTGGGCTATCTGCAGTCAGATGTGACTCGCACATAAGACAGACAGAGACTCATTGGGCCTCTTAGCTAACATCTATGACAGTCAGTTATAATAAGTAAAATTAATGGCCCAATTCAGAGGCTGTAATTTCTTTCATAGAAATGATCTCAAATCCTTTTCTATGAAAGATGTGTGAAGGGCAGAGAACAAACTAATAAAACTCACCGGCTGTTAAAAAATCCAGGTTTGAATCTTATAATTTCTGTCAACTTGTGAAGAGGAAAAATGAACATTACCAGGGAGAATCAAAGTGTTATTTGTACTTGCCTAGACAAAGCTAACGTGGAATTTGCGGTAATGGACACTCAAAGATAACAGAGCCATGCATGTAGGATAGGACAGGAATTGAGCTGGACAGAAAAGCTGGACAGGGAATGTGCTAGTGGGTCTGAACACTCAGGTGTGGATTTGTTGGAGTGAATGAGTTAAGACAGTCTCTTCCTTGAGATAGTTAAGATGTGGTATCTTTCAGAATCGTGTTGAATCTTCTGTCTGGCTTCTGGAATTATTTAGGAGAAGGATTTCAAGGGCCAGTTAATAGACTAGACTAAAACGAGAGTGTCCTTCCAGTCTTTTTTCCCACAATTTTTGATACAATGAAATTTCACTTAACCAGAATATTTGGAGAAATGATTATCCTGAGAAATTTGATGTTATTTTGCTTGTGTGGAAACTGAAAAAGGAAAAATACATAAACTGAAGTCCATTTTAAAAAATCTTCTGGAGATTTTCTGGTTCCATTATCCTTCCACATGAATACAATATTGCTTTTTTTTGCTTTGGTTGAAGCACTCAGGGTTGTCAACATGCCCATCACTTCTTACTGTCCAGGATTATGGGAATAACCAATGTGAAATGAGCCAACAGGATTTTCTAATGGACTTGGTGTTTACAAAAAAGAGAAGGGCCAAGGATAACAGCATGACTGGAGGTCTGAGCAACTGGCAGGGAAGAGTTTCCATGAGCTGAAATGGGGAACATCGGAGGAGGACCTTGTTCAGGCTGAAATGTCAGGAGTGCAGAGTATCTGTTTTGAAATGCCGAGTTCCCACTCAAGAGGATGTGATTGGGAGCAGTTAGAGCCGCGTGGCTGTAGTTGAAGCAGGAGCCAGGCTTGTGCTTTAGGCCAAGGAACCACATCCTAGAGCATCACGTACAAAACTTGGCGCCTTCAAAAGTGTAGTCTGGGATCAGTTTTTCCTCATGATTTCCTACTATGCATTAGTATGTATATATAATATACTAAAGAACCTTTATAACAATATACCATACCTGCATTATCTCACGTCATCCCCAAACAAATCTCGGAGGAGAGATCCCCTCATTATCCCACTCTACAGATGACAGTGAGGCTTCGAGACTTAGATAGCCCTACCAAGGTCACACAGGTGTGGAGTTGAGCCCTGGTCTAACTGCTTTCACATACTAAAATTCAGCCACAACATAGTTCGGCCTCTCTCTGACGGCTTCATTTTCTCCCTTTTTCACTGTCGGCTTTTTCTCATCGTCCGTGCGCGTGCACACGCATATCTGTCTGTTAGAGTTTTTAATCAATGCAGAGCAAGATTAATGGCAGGGCCATAGGCTCAGGTGCTTCTTCTGAGTACGTGTCACTTCTTCAATCCCATTTATCTTTCTCCCTCTCATTGTATCCATTGTGTACTGATATCATTTGAGATAAATATCTGTTACATTCGAGGGCTGTCTGGAAAAAAATCTGGTCAGAAATGCTGCTATTTTTCATAATACGTGCCTGGAGACTTTCCAACAGCCCTCATACATATGTTATGAGGGACACAATCTCCTATTTCTCAGTTGCAGTAGTGGTAGGGTGATACAAGTGGCAATTGTGAACAGAATTTTAGGTACAGAAGAGGCTCTAATTAATATTTCATCATAAATTTGCAACAATTATTATGTCATGTTGACTATTCCTGATTCTAACACTTCTGAATGCTGGAAATACACTGCCAAGAGATCATTTGACACACTATTTAGCTATGCTGCTACTTAGAACAGTAGCGAAAGCAAAAAAATGGACAGCACCCATTCTGATTGTCGTTTCCCCACAAGTAATATTTTTATATTGTTGAGCAGTGGATTGTTTCTCTATTTCTCTCCATTTGTACTCATTGTGAGGATCAACCTACAAGTCTATCATAGTCTGACTTCATTGTAAATGAATTTCTATGGACTGTTTGCAAAGATCTATCATTTATTCATTCACATGCAAACATCTGCTAAGTTTGAAATGTTATGGATGAAAAGGTAAGTAAGCCATACTCCCTGTCCTCAAATAATTGATCATCAAATTGAGAAGATAAACTCTTTCACAAAAAGCTGCAAGTTTGAAAGGCAACCAATCTTTCATTCTTTATGTAATTACAGAAACTCCAAGAGTGAAAAGATACATAGTACAAAAAGTGAGAAATCCCTTCTCATATTCTTTCTTACTCTATAACTACTTTTTTCAATTTTATTGAGATCTGATTGACATATACATCACTGTATAAGTTTAAGATGTACAGCATAATGGTTTGACTTACATATACAGTTGACTCTTGAACAACAACACGAGTAGAAGTGTGTGGGTCCACCTATCTGTAGACTTTTTTGAATAAATACATTGGAAAAATTTTGTTGTAGTTTTCCATACTATTGTGAAGCAGTCTGTAGATTATATTACCATAAAGCAATCATATTGCTGCTGCTTCATTATCAATGCATAACATTTTTATACCTATAAAGAAACATGAATTTATTTTTCACATTATTTTCATTTTTTTATGTTTAGTGTTAATAATACATGTAACGTATACACTGTTTTGTATCATATAAGACAATATTGATGTAGGTTCTCACAGAACATTCATCTTATAAACAGACTATGCAAACTTACAGTATCAACACAGTACTGTAAATACATTTTGGCTTCCTTATAATTTTCTTTTTTTTTGTGGGGGGTGGGGTGGTTCCCTGTCTGGGAATCGAACCCATGCTGCGGCAATGAGAGCGTGGAAGGCTAGCCACTACACCACCAGAGAACCCCTTTTATAATTTTGTTAGTAACAGTTTTTCTTCTGCAGTTTATTACAAGAGTACAGTATATCATGTATATAGCATATAAAATACATGTTAACGGACTATGTTATTGGTAAGGCCTCTGGTCAACAGTAGGTTATTAGTTAAATTTCAGGGGAATCAAAAGTTATATGTGAGTGTTTGGCTACACAGGTGTCCGTGCCCCTGAACCCTGCATTGTTCAAGAATCAGCTGTATTTGGAAATGATTACCGCAATGATTTTAGGTAGCCAGAAGTACCTACTTTTAATACGTCAATGTGTATTCTTCCAGACTTCAAAAATAGAGAGATACAGTAATTTACAAAAACAGGACTAGTATGTGTTCTGCATATTGTTCAGCAAATGTTTTTTAAATTCAACAATGAACATCCTATTTCAGAGAGTGTGTGCGTGTGTGTGTGTGTGCGCGCGTGTGCTATGTGTTATGCCAGGGGTGCCAAAAAATGTATACACAACTTAAGCGACATTATCTATGTATGACTTTTTGAAGTTGAATTGAATTACAGTAGCCATGTGTAGTATGACGTTCACTCAAAAGATGGCATAAATCACATGAATGCTAGCGTCACCAGGCGACAGGCAGGACAGTCACAGACAATGTCATTCAAGGAGCACGAGACCATTTTGAAGTGGTATTTGAAATTTGGAAACATTTTTAGAGTTTCCCCCATGTTCTCCCGACTTAACACCCCTTGACGTCTACCTGTGGGGGACCTTAGAGGACGTGGTGTCCCGCGGAAGACCGGCCACACTGGCCGTGCTTCGGGAAGAAATTGAAAGGGCATGCGCAGTGAACTACTGCAATCAGAAATGTCCGGATGCTGATGGTGACCACACTGAGCACCTCTTGTCACTGCAGAAGTCACACGTGACTCGTAGTCATCTTCTGTTACCGGCATATATTGAGCATTACAACTTTAATACTGTTTTGTCCTTTCTTAAACTGTGTATTCATGTTTTCGGCACCCCCTGTATTTTTCACTCACTCACTCTAATGGCTGCACAGGTTTCCCAGTAAGGAGACACCATCATGTGTTGAAAGAGCCCCTACTGATACACGTTAGCTTGCCTCTGTTTTTCTTCGTGCAAACAGTGCTTCAAGGAGCATAGCATTCCTATGCCTTTGCCTACTTTCTGTGTTTTAGAAATGTAGAACTGCAGTTGCTTTATGTTTCATAAGTAATGATAAATTAACCTCCAAGAAGGTTGTACCGATTTAGACCTTTTTCAACCTTAGGTAACAATGTCCTTGGCCCTACCTACTCTTTAAGCACTGAGTAGCATTATTTTTTTAATCTTACCAATCTGTGACATCTTAATAGATGTGTAAGTATTGAAATATAAATATATGATAAATAAAATAGTTAAATATGTATTTAAATATTATTTGCATACCTATATTATGTATCTCTTTGTATAACATTGCATATTATATAGTTTATATAAATATTTATATATACGAGGGCTGTCTTTAAAGCAGTCTGATCATAAACACCTCCATTTTTCCTATTACAGGGCTGCATACTTTCTGGACAGCCCTCGTATATCTAATACTGTCATGAGTAAAAAAAAACTTTCTGTTACCAAGTTATAAATGTATTTTCCAGCTTTCTTGATTTTTGACATAAATATTTTTATGCCAGCCAGATATAAATTCCATCCAATGTCTCTATCCTATCTTGTGGCAATGGCGTTTACTGCCAATGGTCATATCTAGAATGATATTTCCAGGGCATAAGTATGAATAACTAAGTATTTGTGACCTTGCCCACAGGTGGGTGGGTATATCCATTGTTTTCCACCTCTTTAAGCTGATTAAACCTACCTTCACGTATTCTTCAGGAACAGCTCATTTAAAAAGTTAGTTCAGCCTGGTCATACCCTTATTTAGTGACAATTTGGCAGCAATGAAATGTGTTTTTTTTTCTTCATAGAGAAACCGTGAAGTTCTGTTTCAAGCAAGTGATCCTTTTATTTGTAAATAAATTGATCTGCGAGTACAGCCAATTACTCTGATTATACTTCATTTTATTTGCCTTCCATTTACCCAACTGGTTCATTTTATTGGTCTCTGTGTTTTCTGTTGTACAGCAACTATCCTATTTTGTGCTCTTATTTCAATGATTACATGGAAATAGGGGTTATAGAAATAGCATTGTATTTAACATGATTACCATTTTTAATTTGTTCAAGCCATGCCAGAAACCCAAACACCTGTCGGAGGGTGAATTTTCCTTATTACTGGAGTAATCCAAAGGATTTGCATACTTAATTGCAATTGTGCCTTTGCAAATATCCTTTAACTTCAAGTATACATATTGGGAGAATAGTCTGCCTTCTTTTATTCTTGTTATGTACTGGCTGAGGCCATGGAAACTCACATTAGTGATAGCCCACATGACGGACTTATTGTTGCATTTCTTCTAAAAATATTTGCATTTTTATCTCATACGCTCACTAACTATTTTTGCCTACTCTCTGATGGGTACTGTGCTAGATTCTGGTGACCCAGTTGCTGCTCTGGGATGCAAGCCCAGGTCTATAGGGCTCTAAATTTGGTGCCCTGAAGCCCTACATTCAAGAATATAATTTTCTGGCATAATAGCAACAAGGTGTAAGGGAGTTTTGAGCAATTACACTGGTCTGGCAACAGTGTTCAACATGCATTAGTGAATGTCTGTAACAGGTAACACAGTTAAGGAACTATTGTGTAGTTGGTAAGGGTGCAGATTGAGTGACATAATAATAACAATAATATATTTAAAGCTAAGGGATTAATGGGAGATGTCATTTACTATTTAACTACCACTACAACCCTATGAAGTAAATATAATTGATATCAATTTTACTGATGAAGAAACCGAGCTTCAGATAATTAATTTTCCAAAACAGATAAATGGTGGAGTTGAGATTCACATCTCAGGCCGCAAAGCCTAGACTCTTAACAGCTGCACTACAGAATTCCATCTCCTAAAGACAGAAGAAAAGGAAAAACGCAAACATACACGGGAGCCTTGTACTCCTGTTCTTTTATCGTCCCCAGAAAGTATCAGGTGGGTCTGATTCTCTAGTCATCTTAACGAAAACCTGGACAAATCAAACCTAAGAATAATGATAATTGCATATTGAATTGATTGCCACAGCACACGACCTGTAAAATGGGAATAATGACAGTACCTACCTCATCACGTTGTTATAAGATTAAAGGTCAGTTGAAAAAAATGCCTATAAATTACACAGAATAGTGCCTAGCATATAGTGAGTGCTCAAAGAAATGTTAGCAATTATTATTTTTAAACAGCTGTGGCTTGAAACAATCATGAAGGAATTTTAAAGTTTCTAAAAGTAACATCAATTACTTAAGCCAAAAAAGTTGCTGTGTTCAAAAAGCTGAGCAAAACAGAAATTAATGAAAGTACTGAGTAGCAAATGCACTGAGTATACTATTTAATGCTTTTACATAACCCATCCAACCAAAGCAAAGCTTCTGAAGAACCATTCAGAAAGTAATGTATTCTGCTCCTGTGTAAATGCATTGACCAGTTTTCTGCCGTCTTGCCATTCAGAGATTCTGAATAACCGGCGCAAACATAACAAGTCTAGGCGAATCACTTTCTAAAAATGCTGGCAGAAGCCTGGTGAGAATTTAACACGTTTTAAAGTCTTAACACCATCTATTCTGCAGTCCATCACTGAATAAACTTTGAGCTCCTTAAAATCTTCTCAAATTGCTGTGACAAAAGTTACAAAATGAGTTTGCTTTTTTTAAAAAAGCTTTCTCTCAGTGACCAAGCTCTGCTTCGTTAGAAGGATATTTATAGGGAACTACGCTCCTAGGGAATACAGCTGTCAGTTGTCACTGGTGTCTCTTTGTTAACCAAATGTGTGTTCATTAGTTGCTCCTGGTTTTTCAGTGAAAATCCAGCACACTTCATTCCATTCTGATTAATGAAGCAATGTGTCATGTTGGGTCAGTGCTGGAAGACTGTCCTAACTAGAGTCGGAACTGGAACCATCATGTTCCACATCTCTTTGTCGTGCAACTACCCTTAGCAGGATGGTCTTTATTCACCTAGTTGTAAACATAAGCTCCAACTTGCCACATCTCCTAATTTTCCTCAACATCTGTGGTAACATGTATTTAATGTAAAAGGTAGATGAACAAATTGTTGGGCCTTAATCATCTGAAGACGTGAGTGAAAAGAAATAAGCTGAAAATTTATGAACTCATGAAAAGATAGCGGTACTGGGAATTCAAGTGTATTGGTCGAGTCCTAGTATGTTAATGAATTGAGAGTAATAGAAATTGAGGTCCCAGTTTTTTCTTTAAGAAAAAACAACAAGAAGCAACAACTGAGGTTTTCAAATAATTTCAGCTTCTGTAACTCATCTAACCTATAGTCCCCATTCTGTCTCGTCAAGGAAGGATGAACCCAGTTGAATAACCGATAGTAGTTACAAAGCTCCTACTAGGTACCAGGCACTATTATAAATGCTTCACACACATAATTCGTGCAATTCTCACAGTAACCTTATCAAGTAAGGACTATCATCCTCTTTTATAAATGAGGAAACATGAGTTGCAGATCGTTGCAGCGATTTTTCACCTTGTTCACACATACACACAAGCACCAACTCTTTGATATTCCTCCTCGCAGTGCCAGCATCTGTGTGTCGACACAGGTTGATCAGTTCTCCTGGTGATGACTGAGGGGGTGCTCGCAGGTGCACGCTGTCTTCTAGGTTCTCACTGGTCTCCGATCGATGGTATTGACCCGTTTGGTTTTGTCCCTGGGCACCCAATATTATCATCAGTGGTTGAAGTGCACAGCTGATGAATTATGGGTCTTTGCTACTGCTGTTCTCAGGCCAGCTTATTTTGAGCACTGGTGAGGCCTAGCTGGTATTGCAATCATGTGGCCCTGGTAACGACTTTGGGTCCCCGAATCCTTAGCATCTCCACAGTTTCTCAACATTGGCGGGGGGGGGGGCGGCTGCAGAAGCATGCCTACCTCCTCACTTTGGCACTAGCTACGTAACCACTTCAAAGCGTCTTCATGGGCCAAGTTTGCCTCCCTCCAATAAGTTGGTAAAGAGGGTAACTGAGGTGGAGCCTGTGGACCAGGTTTCTGCCACAGCCTGCTTTATGTCGGTGGGACACCTGGCTGTTGACTACCTCCTCAAAGTGTGTGGTATTGAGGTATAAATGGATTAAGAAAAGAAAGATGAGCATGTTAACTTTTGTGTATAAATTTCTATGTAGTTTGTGTTGTTACAACAAATGTACTACAATTTAAATTGATTAAAAATTATTAAAAGGTAAATTATTTTTTAAAAAGAAAGGGCAGAGAATAATTTATAGGGTAAACAAAAAAACATATCACTTAAAATGTCAATTAGCAAACTTACAGAATTTCCAGGAAGGCAGATACAGAAAACCGTACATTTCTGAAAATAAACATATTTTTCATATGCTCACAGATAAAAATACCTATAATGGAGGATATATTAAGGCTATGGCAGAACTAAATAACAGAACTAGCTTTGAGATAGCTAAATCGCTGTCGCTGCTGTTCTCAGAGATAACTTCTTACCATGAAAGGACTATCGGATGAGTTTGTATGGCATTTCTTAGTTTCATCAATGAATTTTCTACACCTCATTCAAAAAAAAATGTCCAGGAGATAAAGTACAAAATGTACCTGAGCCAGAGCAGGCGTTGATGGAGAAACAAAATCAGAAAGTATGGCATTTTGGGAGCAATGCGAGGAAAGTGTTTCAAATAGGAGACACTGATGAAAGATGTCAAGTGGTCAGGATGATCAAGAGTTTTCTCAGGTCAAATATGAGATGCTGAGAACTTCATTTCTAAAAATCAAGCAGAGTGTCTACAAATAAAAACACAAATGCAGTGAAATCTAACAGAAGGTTGAGCTGAAACCCCAAAGGAACACAGACATGGACCTGTATCTGCTTGGCCTAGAGGTTGATGACAACTCGATAAAATCTAATAGTTGGAGCCACGTCAACTTGGATAGCTCACAGAATTATTGGGTTGGTCCTGACAGCAAAGCAACTCAACTGTTGGGGTATGCCGTCAACAGTGTGAGCTTTGAAGGGACTCTGAGTTGAGCCTCACAATTTGTGTAACAGAATGCACACTATGTCCCATCCTTGGCCCACAAAAGCACCAAGACACATGAAAATGGATTGAAAACAACAGCAGTGATTCCTAGTCTTTAAATCAAACATGTTTTCTTAATAACGGCTGTAGCTTGATTTTATCCTAGATAGCCTACTCTCTAGAGACAGCTAATATGTGTTCAAATAAAGATTCATGAAGGAATCATCAGGGTGGAGAAGGACAGAAAAAGCAGTGAAGACAATGAAGAAATAAGAGAAGGACAAGCAGTTTCTGTCACGTGAGTTTACCTCAGCATTAGTGGTTGCTCAGTTAGTCAGTCAAATAGCCATCCAGTCATCCCGTGCTCAGTTAAGTCTCACCAATAGGAGTGGTAGGTGGCAATTAATACAGCTCTTCCAACAATTGTTAGACTCCTTCACTTACATGACTATCCAGTGTGTATTATAAACAACAATGACCAAAGTGTTATAGAAAAGAATGACTAATATACCACACTGCACGGGCAAATGCATTTGGGACAATGACATTCTTCGTTTTAAAACCTTCCTCTTCCATCTCTCCTCCTGTTCTGCAGCTAGCATCTAGAATCCCATTCTGAATCTAAAATGAAGCTACTAGCTTAGTGTAACTGCTCAGACGTGGGGATTGCATTCCCTTTCAGGAAGAATTGTCCTCGTTTCTTTGGGAAAACCTGAGGTCAGGCCCGCGCTCCTGGTGAGACAGTGAAGCCCCATCCTGCTTGCGGCCGGGCCCTGCGGCCGGTGAAGGCAGGAGCCCCCTTTGCTGTACCAGTGCAGACGTTCAGGGTCACATGCACGGTGAGCTTCCTGCAACAGAGAGGGCTGAGAGGCGGCCGGGGGTGGAGACGGTCTCAGAGAAAGGCAGCCCTGCCCTAGAGCAGGTCAGCTTTGGTGTGAGAAATGGAGCTTCTCTCACAGCCTGAAGCGGATCAGCCATTTGCCAAAATGCCGTGTCTTTTAGCAGAAAGAAGGAGGGAAAGGCGTTCCCTGCAGCCCCCTACCTGTCGTCCTGCTAACCTGGATGGACCTGTCCTCAGAGGACTTTAAGGGAGCTCTTTTCCCCCTGTCAGTCCTGCAGGACCTGTTGGGAAGCATGGGGGTGCATTCCGACCCCCGGGGCGGAGATGATGACCCTCGGGTTCACTGCTATCAGTACAGTGGACGTGCTGAGAAGCAGCTCCCTGGAGTCCAGCCACGCCTGCAGCCCTCAGTCCGGAACTTTGCGTTGGAATGTGCTGTCACAGGGTCTTCGTAGGAAGAGAGGAAGCAGCCCAACAGGGCATTTTGCATTTAGGAGTCTCTCACCCCCCCCCCCCCCCGTAGGAGCACAGGGTACTGATAGGGGAGTGGAAGGTGCCGTGCAGTCTGCTCTGTGAGTGCAGATTCTGTCAGAAAGGGGTTCTCACCCCCAAAGTCCCAGCAAAAAGTCACGGCAAGGAGCCCTGGTTGCTCATCTCTTTCACATCGGGGCAGTTGACAGTGGTGGCAGACACGAGAGAGGTCTCAGGCAGAACCATTTAGTCAGCAAAGCAAGCGCAGAGGGAGTTGGGGCTCGTTCAGCTGCTTCCCCTGGCTCGTGTCTGTGTGTGGGTTCCGAGCAGCCTGTCGGGGCCTGGCCGACTTGTGCAAGTTGTTGTCATTGCCCAATGACACAGAAAGCCATGCGACTAAGTGTGTACTCTACATGCTGGCCAATGCACTGTGAGCTGTGACAGGAAACGGGGCCACACAGTCTCTGAGCCTGAATGTGTGTCCCCACTGCCACCACTGCCCCGGAACTCTGATTTAAAGGTGAAACTCTGATTTCATGTTAAATATTTCAACACATTTAATTTAAAAGGCATCGGGAACTGGTACAACATGGGTTGGCACAAAAAGATTTGGCTCCTAATACCACAGAGGGTCCTGGGGACACCTGTGATTGTATCTGTCACTATAATATGAATACAACCTAATGAGTGCTAGCATGAGGTAATCACAGGGCACCCTACAAGCACATGCTAGTCCAGGAATCACTTGTCAGGCATCTAAACCTGAATTTGAAGAGCAAATGGGAAAGACAAGATTGATGAGGAGATCTTAAATGTTAACTCCTTTATCGAGTATGTTGCATTGTCTCCAGTATCTGTAGCATGATATTTGTGGTCTAATTTTATGTTTATCAGAATAACTTACATTGTTTTTTATTACTACAAAATAGTACCTGTTTACATTGGAAAAATAGGAAATACATATAAGCAGTAAGAATCAAATGCAAATCACCCATTAGCAGCCAACCCTAGGTAAGCTGTTACCAACTTAGTAACCTAACTACATCTAAGTCCTTTTCTCGATGCATGTACATTAACAAGACTTTTTAAAAACAAAAAATTACCATGCTGGCCGTATACTTTCCTCTAATCTGGTTTTTATTTTTCACTTAATAGATCATGAACATCTTCATGTATCATTGAATACTCTTTTATGAGCTTATCTTTTAAAAATACTAGTAGTAGCAGCAAGATAAAACTGAATACAGAGAGGTTTTGTATTTTCTTTTGCTGCAGAGAATGTTCTAAAAGGGCATGGTGGGGTAGATAAGCCTATATTGGGAGATTCATTGTCTGTTTTGCTGTTGTCCCTTATTTCTTTCGTTCCTCTATTTTTAAATCCGGATAAATAAGAAGAGAATAAAGGTACCAGGGCAAGGTAATGAGTTTTGATTTTTGTTTTGTTTTGTTTTCTTTTTCAATAGCCAAGTATAGAGGAAATCATATCTTGGAATTAGAAACCTATTTAAGAACAGATGTGGCAGATAGGTGAAATCAGAATAATTCAATTTCCCAGCATAGGTTCTTTTCAGTTGAAACCAAAAATAACAAGAGGAAAGGTGGTCACCTTACTATCTTTCTTATTTAGTATGGGGAAAGATGGAAATAAGATTCACATTTCTTTTCTGTAAAAAAATAAAAATAAAAAAACACCCCAAGATAATAATAGCTTTGCTATCTAACTAATAGCTTTGTTGTGCATCTCAATTAAAATCATGTACGTGCATGTGCTTTTGGGAGCTGCAGAGCCGTAGCCACACTTGAGAACACGTACCGTGCCTCCTCCCACACGCCCGCCGTGCTTTTTCCCGGCCTCATAGGAACACGCACGCACTCACAGCTGAAACGCGGGAGCGATTAGGTAGCCGTCCAGCAGTGACGGGGGAATGTAGCTCTCTGGGTATTTAAGGGTATTACCACACCATTTGCAAAAAAGTAAATCATTTTACGAGGAATGAAACTTAAATGAAATACAACACATTGCCAAGGGCATGGAGCTAGTAAGTGGGACGATGCGATCCCGAACGCTGTGTTGCTCTTAAGCTTAGTCCCGCCCTCACTGCGTTGGTTCTCAAAGTGGTTTCCTGGAAGCGATCCTCCTTTCTCCAAATCTCCCGGGTAGCGCTCTCTAAAGGCCCTTTTGTCGGGTCACGCACTCGCGTCTCACTTCTGGGGCAAGTGGCCTCTCCCACTTGAGTGAGGTCTTTGAAGGAGAAACTTCATAGTGTCTAAGTTGGTAGAGTTAATGGAGTCCTTTTCGTTCTACATCTCATCCGTCTGTTGTCTCCGCGCCAAGCAGACCAAACCACTCGCAAACTGATGGGAGTTTCAAATGGTCCCCTCGTTTTTTTAAGTCACCTTGACTTAAACCTGGCAAATGTTTGCTAAACTATCTATTGTAGGGATAGACTAGGCTGGGAATCCAAACATGAATCTACAGACCTCAGAAGCAAAAAGGCAACCGCTTAAAAAAGTTGTTTCAATAATGAACATAATTTTAAAGTTTGAGGCATTTTTTTTTTTTTAGACTAGAGAGTGATGGTGACTTTGGGACCATTGCAGTTTTTGGATCTCTTTCATTGTTAGTCTACTTTGATTTATTTGCCATAATTAAAATTGTAACATACTAGAATCAGTTGTAATTAAGAAGCATGTATTCTTAATGAATCTATTTAACAAAATCTGCTTTTAAAATCAATATGGCCTCCTAAATGAAGATTACCTGTCATTTGTCATTGTGCATAGAAGTGGATAGACTGTCTTTACAGGAGATGGACTTTTTAAAGAACAGTTAATACACGCACCTTCACAGCTTTGACTCTAAATATCCATGCTAAGGGATCTTTCTCATCCCCATGAAGACTTTAGATGTCACATTTAAATGCATATGATTGCATCTTTTTCTTTCAATAAGCACAGTAAACAATATTAATCCCTTATATTGTTACACTAGCATTATATGTGGGAAGCACATTGGTGCTTTTCCAGGATGATAAGCTGATTTTTATTTGTCCCCATCGCTGGTCTCTAAGGGTAACTGTTCATATGCACATTTTATAGTGCAGACCCTTTCAGACGCAGACATGAAATTATCCTTAACTTTCCTGTCTGCATTATTATCACTGTATTTGTGAGCCATTACTTGAAAGATTTAGGGTGATTTTAAAGGAAAAATGTATGCACAGATTAACCTCCTTTAATGTTTTTAAAAATTTTTATCAGCTTTTTCTCCATTTGTTTTGAAAATGAATATTGTACAAATGATATCCTCATGAGAAGCATCACAATTGACTAGCTCAGTAATAACAATACATTTACTGCTAGCATTTTTTATTTTATTAATAATAAATGAAGAGCAAACAGCTACTAATAAAATGATTATGATTTCTAATTCTCCTGAAATGTGGGGATTAGAAACAGACTTTGCTGGGAAAAATACATATTGAGTATTACTAGAATTTGTTTTTAATGTGACAGATTTTTAATAATAATTAGAATGCAAGCATAAATGTCCTAAATGTTTAATTAAAATAAATCTGATGCTCTGTTATTTTTTTGTAAGCTCAGCGTCATTACTAGATTCTACGCAAATGATGAGAAAGGGGATAATATTATTTCTTTTCATTTTGAACATAATACTTAAGATGGGAGCATAACTGTTAGATAAAATTACTCAGCAACATAATTGGGGTGAAATGGTCACAGTGGAGAAAAAATACAGGACAATTGCAGTGGATTTAGTGCAGCTTCGACACGGGAGTATAATAGCAGAAACATCAAATTTATGTATGTATATGCAAACTCGGAAAACCTTTGACGATACCGAAGCGAGGTGTTTTCTAGAAAAGGCCAGTGACAAGGAGAGAATGTTGTGGGCTCCAATGGGAGAGAAAAAGGTCAAAAATTTAAATTTGTAATGATCTCATCAATTTCGGAAGTGCCACTTGCACCATGTAATTCTGTCTACTGCCTTTTTTTCTCCTTCTGACATCTGTTCATCCTTTATATATATATATATATATATATATATATATATATATATATATATATGTTACATGTGAGATGATTTTCTTAGATGTGAGTACACTTGAGAAACAGCACGACCGTTCCCCTTCCACCTAGCACCCACTGACCACTCTCTCATTAATGCCATGGCTTTCAAACCCCAAAACCGTGCTGGACAAGTTCAAATACACTGAAAACCTCCAGATCGTTTTGCTGAGTGGGGAGAACCTCAGTCTTTGCCTTCGTGATCTCTCTGCAGCATTTAGTGCTGTTCACTAACCTTTCTCCTTGAAGTACTGTTTTCTCTTGGAGTCAGTAATACTCTCTTGGTTTCCCCCTAACTCTCCACGCACTCTTTACCTGGCTCCTTGGCAAGCTTTAGCTAGCTACTTACTACTAGAATTCTTCGATTGTTACCTAGAAAATTCTTCCGTGGTCATGGTTCACTTACTACTTACCTCAAAATGACTGAACTTGCAGTTTTCGAGTCTGGACTATTTATCTGAGCTATTCACTCAAATGCAGTTGTTTACCCAGTGTCTTTTATTGGATTTCTTAAAGGAACTTCAAGCTCTAGTGGCCAATGTATGCATGTGCTGCATGAATGCCAACGAATGAAATGTCTAATTTCAATTTTCCATCATCACTGGTTTTAGATTCATTCAATATTAAATGAATAAAAGTAAACACTGTTATTACAATTATATTGATTCACAGATTCTAGCATAGCATAGGTAGAGAAGGCTCAAGTATTTAACCATTACCCTTGTTTTGTCTGCTACTGATTTTCTTTAGGGCTCACATATTCACCACACTTGGTGACACTTACACAAGCTGTTTCCTTGCTTTGAATGTTTTCTCTGTCCCTCTTTACATATTTGCTACCTTTTCATCTTCGAGATGTTCTATCGTACATCCCTTCTTCAGAGAAGCTTTAGTTGCTTCTCTCTGTTAAGTCCAACACTGTTGTTAGAGGTTCTCCTCAGTACTCACCCAGGCATAATTTTGTGTTCATTCACCAAGTTACGTTTATTACAGTTTACTGTAAAGTCTGTTATGACCTTTTTTCCCCTTGTTCCTTTTGAATCACCAGGCTAATAAGCACAGTGTATGAAACGTAGAAATGTTCAATAAACACTTTTTAAAATAGTTATATGCTTGCGTGAATGAATTGACCTGCTTAAAAACCTAATTCTGACTTCTAAATGAACAAATGTCTTAATGAAAACACAAGGACTGATCCTGTTCCAGTTTCACAGTTTTATTTTATTTAATACTTAAACTCATGTGACAAGGGTGAGATTTACTGTCGTTTTACAGTTAAGGAAACCGAAGTCCCCCCTTGCCTTAGTTACACAACCCATAAGGAATAGGGGCAGTATTAAGGCTCCTTCACCTAGCCCCACGATGCCAGCACACCGTCCTTCGCTCTCTTGGGCCATCAGGAAATGGTGACATACAGGTTTTCTTCTTTTTAAAAATAAGGTTAAGCTTTTTTTAATTCTTACTGACCAATGGTTATTAGAGGAAAATCAGTTTTTGAAACAATGCCAGCATTCTCATCTACAGGGTCAAATTTCTCATAATTGACAAGTCTACTTCTTGTAGGTGAATGAACTGTGTCTGTGTGTGTCTAAAAAACCAAAAGCAAACAGACTCTGTGCTACCTAAACTAAAGCAGTTAAAGCCCGATCCTAGAAGTAGTTATCTTTAATATTCAGAAAACGTGTATTTCAGTCTCAATACCATAGTCCTATCCTTTCTTGGCAGTAGTTTCACTGTAGAATATTTGGAGAAAATCAATATAACCACCTTCCCTTAGGCAGGGCACATTGAAAAGGAGTGCATGCCTACCATACAACTTACATAATTGCTTGGAAAGAAAGAAAATAAATCATAAAGATGAGGAAATTGTAAGAAGTTTTTTATGTCAGTAATGAAAACCAAATGGTTGCTAATGTCCAAGGCCATTACCTTTTCTCTAGGTGAATCTTGGGCGCACGTACACGATTTGGTCACAGGTTCCTGAAACAGCACCAAATAAGACATGGCAGGAGCAATTTCCCACGGGGTAGTCAGTCACCCCAGTGAAAATGAAGCATCCCCAAATTTCAATGTAGTGTAATGGTTTCGAACAAGGAGCAGAGTCTATGATGCTCCAAAAAAGCAGCACAATTGTTCAGACATAATATTTGCTCCCTTTTTCTCTTCAGTCACCTCACAGCATTTGAGGATGGCAGCCTCTCCTCGTTTGAACAGAGGGAATCTTTGTCCTCGGGGGCGTATGGGAGAATGGGCTGTGAGGCTCTCTCTTCTCAGCCCCGTTAGACTAGCTGTCAGGTGCCATTGCTGTAAATTAATGACCAGTGAGCTCTTTCCTGAAAGGGCTCTCTTCTTCCCCTGGCCAGGCAGCTGGGGGAATACAAAGGAAACAGAGAACGGGGCCAAGCTCACAGTAGTTCTTATAGTTTTTATAGGGTTGTCTTTCTAAAAGACTCCCTTAGACTTTAAGTACTTCTTCTAGTAATCGCCAAGGTAAATTGTGTTTAATGAAGAAATTGGAAATATGAGCAAGGTCGTGTTTTCCTCTATCCTAATTTGACTTTTTGGTTGCCCTGGAATTATTGGCTCAGCATATTTAACGCAATGCTAATTATACTAAGAGTGCAGGGCTAATGCTTTGTTAAATAGCAAAAATGATTTTTATATGTGTTCAATATATTTTACAACAGCACAAATAATTTCAGTTTTTGTTTTTCATTACAAGCAGAGTCTATTCAGTAACAAAGACCTTATTTCTGCCTAGAGTGCTGACTAGAGATTTCAGTAACTCTCTCTCTCACAGTCACTGTACAATTTCTGTTACAGACGATGAAGAATTTCCCAGGCAAAACACTGCACTTACTTTCTCAGTTTAGGCAATTTGTAGATAAAACAGATTACACACACACACAGGGCCACGGTTTTCCACTTGTTTGTGACCAGTTGCCTAAGGACTGAGCCCCATAGGCCAGCATGTCATCAAGTGCAGTCTGGCATCACCATCACCTGAGGTGCCTTTAAAATGCAGACTTGAGTCCAATACAGATAAGTAATTCGGATGCGCAGACCAAGTTTTGGAGTCACTACTAAAGGTCAATCATTTTTTTCACTTGGCTGCCTCATTAAGAAGAAACAAAAATGGCCCCTTAATGGAACAGTTGTGTTGGTGCCTCTTAACCTTTGATAAAATGGGTAAATTTGTGTTCCTGACTTGGTCAAGGTGGCATTGATTTATATCCCATTTGAGTGGTTTTCACACAAATATTTCCCAATTAAAAATAAAAACAAATAAATAGAGAAATAAGTAAAGCCTTTGGACCTGTGTACCCTGGTGAAACTGAGATGAAGACCCACTGTTAAGCACAAAGGGTAAAGAATGAACATTGGAGGGCAGGGTGCAGCGACCACAGTGTGAAAACAGGTAGCAAGGCATGAGCGAAGAGGATGACGTTTGACCTGAGTGTACAAGTAGACGCTAGAAGATCTATAGAGCGTTGTCAGGGACAACATTTGAAAACAGAATACAGCAGAGCTCTCTGGCTTCGATGGTCTTAGTAGTTCCATTCCAGAACATAAAAATCAGGCCCACCTAATTAATCTGACCCTAGGTTGCTATTTGTGAGAACTTCAGGTTTAGAATTTATGATCTGGGATCTAAACACTGCTAAGGGGCTCATGAATGATTTGTAAGTGAGTGAGAAATAACTGTGGAAAGATTTTTTTTTTCTTCTCTGTCCAGGGAAGGGAGAAGGTTGTCCATAATTTTAATCAGTTTCTCACATATGTCTGTGAGAAACCACAAGAAGTTGTCTTCGGCTGGCCTTAAGGCTCCTTAATTCTGTGCCCTTACTGACGTGAGGTGAGAGACTTAAGTAAGCACATCCGGAAAGCTGGGAAGGAAGGGCAAAGGACCCAGATGGTACAACATTTCATTTTACCCATCCCTTCGCACCACACAACATGTGGCGGACATTGTAACCTGGAGGTCATGCAGGGCTAGTACTTGGCAAAGCATTGCTAAGATAAAGCAAAATAAAAGTTCTAAGCAGGGCAAGCAGTAGCTAATTCTAATTTTGAGGCTCATCTCTTCTCCAACCCTACTGCCTTCTGTTTCTTTGACACACCAAGATTGTTTTCACCTTCTGAACTCTTTGTTTTTTAGCTCTAGCTGGAACAGTTTTCCCCTAGATCCTAAAAGCTTGGTTCCAAATCAACAGAATTGCTTTTACTTCTTTTTATTAAAGCTGGCAGTCTCTGTCTCTAAATACATCAGGTACTTGCATCATCCTCATGTGTCCAAGGTAACCAACATGACTCTATCCAGATCCTGTATCAGGAAGGCTTATAATCTATGAGACACGCTTTTGAATGCAGAGAAATAAAGGATAAGCCAGTGAAAAATGGGATGGATTCTATGTGAGAAAGTAGCAAGTGTGCTGAAGCTGCTGCAAAAGATGCTTTTTATCTGGATGATTATAAATTAGTCTAGGCAATAGTCATCTACTTACTGGAGAAGCAGACCAATTGCAGGTAATAGCAGATACGTATACCTTGTCCTTGCGTGAGGAAGAACTCCCAGGAAAAACTATTTGTCTGTTACTCGTAGGACTCTTTGGCTCCAGTGACCTTAAGATCTGACTTGATCTACACGTAACTCTTGGAGGTAATCACATCAATTAACACTGTACAAGGTAATGGTCAATAATTACCTGGCATAAAATTCATAATTAGTATGAAAACATGTGCAGTAGACTCTCCACTAACTGGAACTCAAGCAACCAGCAAAATCTCAAGGAACCGGCATGCATTTATGTTCAATAAATGTCCATTTTTCCGGCATCTACCTGTCCCCATGGGTGCCGAGTAACTGAGAGTGTACTCTATGTAGTTATTCACTCTTTCATTCACTAGTCATTTATTTCCACCTGCTATAAATTGCCAACGGAGAATTATTTTAGCTCAGATCAGTTCAGCAAACAAGAAAATGCCATTTAGAAATGATGATTGCTTTTTGTGACATACCAAATCACCCTTTTAAAAATTTTTTATTAATTTTATTGGGGTGACATTGGATTGTAAAATTATACAATTTTCAAGTGTACACTTCTATCATACATCATCTATGTGTTGCATTGTGTGTTTACCACCCAGAGTCAGTTCTCCTTCCATCACCATATAGTATTAAAATAATCTTTCCTTTTTCCTTTTTAATGTAGCTAATAAATATAAAATTACATATTCCAACACACAAGACTCTCTCCCTTCTCTCTCTTTTTTAACCAACTCTTCTTTATTCCCGAAGCAAGACTCTTACATCCAATGACAACTAAAACGCATGTGCTCGTGTTTTGGTGTTCACCACCATATCCCCAGTGCCTAGATCAGCACCCTAATAAATCCTGTTCAGATAGTTCTTGAATGAGCAAATGAGTGAACACACTCAGGCTTTCTGTTGTAGCTTTTAATATGTCCACAAACATTCCTTTATACCTCTGACTGAAATTAATGATTTCTTCTATGTACAGTGTGATTAAAATTGAAGAATGTATTTCCTGACTGTGTTTCATGAAGAAAGAAAGATGACAGAAAAGTAATCAACAGAATTGTTCACAGGCTCAGCCTGTACTTAAAAAATTAAGTAATGACTTTAAAGATTGCAATGAATGTCCATAAGCTAGAATTCAATAACCAAACTTGTCAGGAACATGGTGAAGGTCATTGTGTCTGTAGATGGGACCTACAGTGTCACAAATAATGTGCCAGATGATTCAGCAGCAGTCTGTGGGCTGCCATTCATCATGGTTAGAGCATTTGAGAGGCATAACTGGGATTAATTTATTTCTACTATTTTTGCTATTTCAAGTCATAGATCATATTTTGTTGATCAGACAACTCATTTTTGAGGTAGGTTTATAACAAAAAACAAAAAGAAAACAACACAACAAAAAGTGCTCTGATATAGTCCTTATTTGATTGTTGTAAATGACAATGTGTGAAATACCATTTTTTCTGGTGCTCAATGTTTACATGATCTTAGTTAATATTTTTATAATTCTGATTATTTAAATATTAATATTATTTTAAAATACCATCAAGGCATTTATTAGTTATGCTCTTTAACAATTGCTATTTGAATTTCATTTAATAAGAATTGGTAAGTCACGGTTATTTAATTTTCCCACAATAATAATGTTTGGGGAATCAGAGTCCAGATATCATGTGATAGGACAAGGGTAATTGAACTGCAAATGCAAGTCTGATTCTGCAATGAAATTTTGCTTTCTCAGCATCCTGGTGTCATAGGATCTTCTGCAAAATGAGACATTTGGATTAGATGATCTCTAAATCCTCTTCCAACATGATATTCTATGGCCTAAGGTCTACTTCATAACATCTTTTGCTTTCTTTTAACTGGACTTCTCATTAGTTTCATTGTGAGAGTTACAGTTGAACTTACATCATTTTACCCATTCGAAGTTTAAATTATGTACTTTTGGATTAGAAAACATGCTGACTTTTATCAGGAAAAGAGCATAGAAATCACTTCCAAAAACTGTATACCAGTTGGAGGAAAAAAATACACTAGTGAAACATGTTAGATACCACCCTCCAAAAAATAACACACAGCAAGACAAAATAAAACAAACAAGCAAACAAAAGAAGAGGAAGAATTTTCTGTCTGGAAATTCTAATATTGGATATAATGCATTTATAAATAGCAGCGTTCTGGATGACAAAATATTGCTTTATAAAATGCTGATATCCAAGTACTAACCAGGCCCAATGCTGTTTAACTTCTGAGATCAGATGAGATAGGGGCTGTTCAGGGTGGTAAAAGTGAAAGCAGCAAAGAAACAAGGCAAAGAAAGAAATAGAAACTCATGTACATAATCAATAGTTTAAGGGTTATTTAGAAGTAAGGGGGGGAGGGGAAGGGGGTAGGAGAGGAGGGAGGGGGAGTCAAATACATGGTGATAGGAGGACGGACACTGGGTGGTGAGCATAAAATGCAACATGTGGACGATGCACTGTAGATGATTGTACACCTGGAACCTGTGTCATTCTTGTTAACCAGTGTCACCCCAATAAGTCTAACAAAAATAAATAAATAGATAGATCAAGAAGATTATGGATAATTGTAGAGGGAATTTTTGTCCCTTTCCCTGCAAGATTCAATTATAAATCCAGATTTATAGTATTTAATGCTAAGCAATTACTCAATGATCCCCAAAACAACACTGTCAGCCCCAATGTTATACTTCCTACCTAGCAAAGTCAATGGATACTTATGCATAAGTCCAGGCCCATTGTTTTTTTCAAATTCATTAAAAAAAGAAGAAAAGAGTCTCTTGATGTTGTGCAACATGCAGATAGAGAGAAAGTGGGATGGGGAGAGAAGGAGAGAGAGAATTGTACCTGTAGTTTTCTATTTCCTTTGTGAGGTAATAGGAGAGATCATCTGGCAAATGTTTAGAAGGGAAATGGAGAGGTTAAGGGATTATGGAAGGGTGGCCAAGAATTTAAGTATTTCATAGAGGACTGAGAAGGGGTTTCTCAAGAAGCTCGATTGCCCAGTCGTTAGGCACACTTGCAATACATAGAATCCTTGCCCCTCACCCCTCCAAAAAAGCCTAGATGTTAAAAGAGGAAGTTAAGGCAAAAATATGGAAGGGCTAAATAAATACAGGCAGTATGGCACTGAGGTTTACGAATGATGATCCATGACTTAATTTCTCTGATAGTTCAAATAAATGTTTTAATCTCTTAAATTCTGTTTTGAACTAAATCTGCTTTAAAATATGGATTAGTTTAGATCAACTCGATGCCCTTTCATTTACCCACAGACTCAGTCATGTATGTGTCTTGCTTCTAGACTCCATGTTGAGTAGCTGCTGGTAACAGAACCTCTTTCTTGACAGTTTGTGTCACAATTTCAAAATAAACAACAAAAAGGGAAGCTGTCCTTAATGGCACAGCAAAGGCTGTTGTGATATTTTGGGCGATGAGATTAAGAGTCCTCTGATTTGCATCTCGTTCTATGCAATTCCCATGAACTTCAAAGAAGGACCCCTCCTGAGATCAGCTTTTTTGGGGCTGTAGAACAAGAAAGCAAAACAAAAACCACAAAAAAAAGAAAAAGAAAAAGGAAAGGTCATTTTACTTCATTTCTCTAAGAGGGATTCCTTTTATTTTATGGATTATCTATTCTTATTGTTGCTCTCAGAGATGACCGGGTTATTGAGTGCAGCACTTGTACATTTTGATCTATGTGACAGAAATAGCAAAGAGTAGATAGGGGACAGTATAGGAACACTTTAGCATAGGTGTCACTACAGATGCCTGATAAAACTATCAAAACGTAATGGTCCCTGTCAGCCAATAGGTTGATGACACTGGCAATGGATCAACTGTAATCAGTTTCTTCTGGGGGGCTAACCACATTGAAACAACACATTTCTCATCTTCTTGCACACCTGAAAATGTTGAGCTCTGCGCAGAGATAGCTTCATACTGCAATGGCAACTTCACGTGAAAATAACCCTGGGAAGACAGAGGACTGCTGATACCATTGAAGATGTGGCATCAAAGCCAGTCTGTATTAATACTGAGCACAGGAGCCGATAACATGGTAGCTATCTTTCACCCTACCTTTTCAACCCAGCTCTGAAATCGTCTTCCATCAAACACAGGTACATCTTTCTCACCTTGTGAAGAATCGACTGAAGGGGAAAATGCTATTCTTGTAGTTCAAGTGATTGATTACGATGGCTACAACTAGGGTGGTACAAAGAGGCGAAGGAAAAAAATGGGAATTAGTTGATAAATACTATGTAAGTTAATAAAGAAAAAGACAATTCGGGGTGGTTCCTGTAGTCTCATAATGTTATGTAAGAATTGAATAAAATAATGTATGTAAAATGGTGGAAAGAAATTATAATGCTTACTAAAATTAGCTATTATTGTTAAAATGTCAAGTGGAGCTTTCCTCAGAGTTAGTATGGCATGGGTTATGAAGAAAATAGGTATTTTCACTTTGCTCATGAGGATGCTACTATCTTATTAATAATTTCTCTAAGGATGCACAATACCCAGAGCATAAGACTATAAGTTGTACATTTTGATTGCCACTTTCCTGAAATTATGCATGTAGAATCAACATAGCCAAGAAAAGTAGACTCCAAAAACAGAGTATTTGCGATAAATTCATGCACTACAAAGGTGACTTAGTACATAGTACCAATTTATGTAAGTTTTCAGAACATTTTTACTGAAATCTCTCATAGGAGATAATAAGGACATTTATCAACAAAACTGGTTAAGCAAACAAGCCATCTAACAGTGTATGAAATACAACTTTCCCATGAATATTAGCACTCTATCTTGAATAGGCAATTGACAATATAATGCCAATTTTCAGTATGTAGAGAAATCACACAAATACAGGCAGACAGAATAAACTGAACCACCCTTTTCTGATATTCTTCAAGAATGATCCTTCAAAGTCGACTTACCGATCTTAGTATTTACAAGCCAGTAAGAGCTTGAAAGTAAACACAGTAAATACTTTTGGAGGTCAAAGTCAAACAAACGTTTGCGATAGAATATATTAGTTATCTCACAGATACATGTTTTGATTGCCTTCCTCAGTCACATTTGTTTTTATATTTTATTAAATGTATTGGGGTGACGCTTGCTTAGTAAAATGAGACAGGTCCCAGGTGTGCCATCCTCCGGCGCACCGTCTGCGCACTGCACCGTGTGCCCATCCCCCAGAGTCAGCTCGCCCTCCGTCACGGCGCACCTGACCCCCTTCCCTGCACTGTTTGCTGAAGAGGCTTCTTTTCTCTTGCTTTAGTAAGGCAATTCGTAGCTGAGCATCTCTTACCGTTACTGTCGGTCGTTTCCGTTCTCACTGCTTTGCTCTCTTTGAGTGAGGAATATTTAAACCATTCAGTTTTCAACTAGGCCACGAAACTGGGAAAGTAATGATGCATACAAATACATTATGAGTTAATGGTAAAATGCACTTAACTGATGATTAGACTAGTGATATGCTTATCTGGCAACTAGCTGCTTCTGTGAGCTCTGATTGCTACTTCTCCAGTAGTCTGACTATAGCTCCTTAAGGGCAGTCTAGTTCACACCAATGGGAAGTTACACAAACTACTGTAACTGGTAACTTTTGCAGATTTCCCAGAGTCGTAACAGCCCCCTCGGTGTTTCACTTGTTTACTAAGTCTAATAGTAACTGTGTAGTTGGTGTCTGTAGTTTTATTTTCTCAAGCACTGCTATGATATTTCAGTGAATCTTGTTGCTACCAGTATACCACTACTTCACTGATGCCAACTCTCACTGCAGGTGCCCATGCTGCTGCAGTTGCTGTAGCCTGCTGTGATATGTAGAGAAAGGGTTCAGGTACTGAGCCTGATGATGATGATATTGCTGCTATGGCCACAGACATCCATCAGAGCTAAAGCAACTCCCATAACACCGTGTCTCCTCAGTTTTCCTACATGCTTTGTGTCCCTGATGAGTTTACCATTTGGAAGTGCTGAAAAGGCTGTGTGAAAAAGTTAGACAAAAATGGCTTGAACTTTTCACCAACAAGTCATGGCTCTGGCACCATGACAATGCACTAGCTCACACGGCGTTGTCTCTGAGCATGTTTGTAGCCAGTACACAGATAACTGTATGGGAATGCCCTGCCTACTCACTCACCTGATCTGGCCCCCAGTGACTTTTTTCTTTACCCAAAGATAAAGGAAATATTGAAAGGAAGACATTTGAATCACATTCAGGACATCAAGCATCATGCAACACAAGCTCTGATGGCCATTCCAGAAAGAGTTCCAGAATTGCTCTGACGGATGGACTAGGCGCTGGCATCAGTGCATAGCTTTCCAAGGGGAGGACTTTGAAGGTGACCGTAGTGACATTCAGCAATGAGGTGTGGAGCACTATTTCTAGGATGAGCTCATGAACTTCATTGTCAGATGTCTCATGTTGTAATCTGATGCAAAGAATGAACTTAAATGAACATGACAGTATTTCCTGGTTCCTTACATGTCGATAAGGAGTCTCTAAATGGATAGTGTGTGTTAATTTCAAAATGGTTTTTCTTTAATTATTTTGCCTTAATTTAATGTAAACTCCTTTTCAAATAGTGATTTAATTGGTCTCCCTATCTCGTTATGTGTTTAAGCAAGACATCACCCATATTGCACTAAAAAAGATATCAACTTGTTAGTGTCCTCAGCAAAATTCTGCAATGATACACCTCATTGTGTACAGTATTTTCCGGCCTGACATTTGTGCTCTAGCAACAATTTGTCTCTCTAAGCCATATCTTCCCATTACATACCACTATGTCAGCCATACTCTTGTGATACACATGTCCTCTCTTCCTGCATCCATGCTTTTACTCATGTTAATCTCTTTTCCTTTCTGCTAATTGCCATGGGCTGGAGTTTTAGGCAAACTGCAGAGAGCTGTACACATGCCGTCTCATACAAGAGGCCTTTCTACATCCCTGGTCTCCATCTTCCTCCATGTTCACCTGTTGCGTTTTAGTTAGAACTACATTGTATTTATCGCAGTTAGTCTTGTATCAGTTAATTATGTACATATGTGCCTCTTGCATTTATTTGGAGGTTCTGTGGAAGAGGAGAGCAGGCTTACCTCTTATTCATCTTCAACTATCTCTAAGAGAGAACCTGACACATAATAGGCACTTGATAACTATTAAATAACATGGGTTGAAAAACATGAAATACAAAATTTCAGATGACTAGATTAAAATTAATTATGTCAGTTTCTCAGTCTTGGATTGGCTAGATTTGATCATGAATTTTGCATTGAGTTTAATTATATCTGAATTTCTGTAAATGGAATAATATTTTTTTTAATGTAAACAGGGCATCCCATATAATCATTTTTATTTCTTAAGACCACTGTCCAATTTCATTCTCAAATTTAAAGCAAGCATATTTCTAGTAGGAGTTGCATTGTCAGGGAGTTATTGTGAGTACAGAAGCTAGGCAAGCCAAAAAGAAAGGAAATTTGGTAAATGGGGCCTTGAAAGACCTATGAGAACAATTAGCACCTATAATAACATTAACCCTGGCAGAAAAAGTTTCAAAATTATTTCTCATCCATTTTAATGAGCTTTTATGATAGAAACCCTGAGGTATTTCATATCTCACATGGAGGAGTATAATTAGACATGAATTGATGGGCCTGTGTCTGTCGTGAAAATAGAATTTATAATAGATGAGTCTGAACCAGTTCTCTGCCTGGCATTACACCACAAAAGCATCTGCAAATGCTGTAACTAATCCTCTAAAATAATTGATAACCAGTCTGCACAGCATTTCACATTTCTGGGTACATAAAACATTGTGAGAGTGCCCAGGTGCTATTCTTTTACAGCTCTCCCCAACACTATTGAGCATCTAATGACCTTGACACAATTATCTTCATTGGGTTTTGAACATTAATTCACTTCGTCTTCGTGAGGCTATTATTTGGTAAAATGAGGGTTTTTTGGTATGTAAACTGCAGCCAGAAAATAATCTTTGTTTTAGGAACATTGCCCCTCAAACGTTTTCTCTTCTCACTCTTCAGTTTCTCTGTAGTTTCGTAATGTAACAGATACAATATATTATTAGTAACTTTGGTATAACATTTCTATTTATCTTAGAGAATTAAAACTTCTAAAAACTAGAGAATAGTGTATTTTTCTAAAGGTTATGTCAAGGCTTGGAAATAATAACATAAAATATTTGGTATGAAAATATCTCTTACCTAGTCAAGCCAAACATCCTTATTTACTTTTCTGATGGCCTCATTTGAAGATAAATTTAAAAATCAGTGTGATTTCACTATGAAACATCTCATTAGTCAGAAGAACAAAACCACTGGAACCCCAGAACTGTTGACATCGATCTTTGAGTGATTGAGAGAATATTAGCAGAAGTCTGTTGTCCACTGAAAATAATTTCTGTAGGCATCTGGCCTTTTTTATTATGACAGTGAGCGGAAGCAAAGATATGCACATTCCTCGACTCACCACTACGTAGGCTGTGGAAAGAGTACCATGTGATGAAAGCAAAGCAAGGATTCGGGGCTGATAGTTTAGATGCTGCCCCAAGAGCTTTCTGATTGACTCCCAAATGCACAGACTCTTCCAATCTGCCAAAGCACCCTCCTGCAAACACTGAGGGTTTTCCTGCTGCTGCTTTTCTCATAAGCTTTTCCTGATCACTACAACCAAATAGGCTGCAACCTCACTTAAATTCTGCTGTTACTAGTGCTAAACATATCTAATTCATAAAACAGTTTTTGTTTGTTTGTTCCTCATTGAGGAATTGCTTCCTTGACAACATATCGAGCTTACATATGCCCAGAGCTTTAAATGAAAATGTATTTGTCTTCTTGCACATCATCAATCACATTCTTTTAGATCAGCTAAGTAAATCACTTTGGAACCAGTTGACTACATTCTTTACAGATGAACATCTTTGTTCTTTATATCCTATGAAACATCTCTTTCCCCTCAAAAAATGCAATTAATAACATTAGTCTCTAGAGTGGGTAGCTTTCAAATATTTGTGGGGGTGAGCAATTCATTTCCAGCAGTTTGCTAACAGATACTTAAGTAAAACATTAATATTAGTATTAATATGTGCTCACATTCCTGTTGCCATTTTTCAACACATTTCTAGTGAACACAAAGAACACTCAAAATTACTTAAGGCACTCTAAACACTAAACATCTGAAGTTAAAAGAAACTAGTTCATCTATCATTCACTCCATGTCTTGGCATGGTGGTTCGTGTCACACGAGCATGGAATTCTAGAAATGAACATTTTAGGGTGAACTACAATTTCCAAACAGCTGTGCTTGAAATAGTGTATGGGAGATACAGGAATATTAGATCACCCTTATTTTGAAATGTTTACTCAGACAACATCTGATTAGTTTAGAAGTTTAAGCTGGGTCTCTTGCATAATTAAATCAATGTGGAAACTGAATACACATCCAATAAGAACAAAATTGTCCCATCTGTTTACCAAACTACTGACGAGTAAATCAGACAGTCTTGTCAGTGCCATTCAGGTACAGACCATTTCTGTTAGAAGGCAGCGCTCTTGCATCCCAGACTGCACACCCAGGCTGGCGATGCTTTCTTTTCCTGGACTCCTGCCTCAATTCTAGGTCAGGCATTTGCAAGGTATCCTTTCAACAGGGGCAGCCCGGTAGGTAAAGCCTGTATCCTCATCTGTGAGGTAGAGATCGTAATGGCACCTACGTTATGGTAACAACAATGTGGTGTGATTAAGAACGATCTCATGTCTTGATCCAAATGTATGCACAAAGGAACAGTCTTTTCCCTAACCTTAGCACTGTTGTAGAATTGTTTGGTAAACAGATGGGACAATTTTCTTCTCATTTGATAAATGTACTCTCCAGTCGTAGACCTGAATTTTCATCTCAATAAAATGTGAGGTTGGAACAGCTCATTGCTAAGTTTCTGACTGGTTCTATTTTTTCTATTAATCTTTACACCATGAAATTAAATGTACATAAATATATATTTAAAATATACAAAAAAATTGAATATATATATTTACATATTTATATATGACATCTACTATCACCAGGTCCTTGACACCTTCCAGAGAAGGCATAGTGGGTGCCCTGTCAGGTTAATGAGGTCACTAAGGATTCAGACATTAGAGATAGACCTCAGTTTGAACGCCCATTTTTCCACTCCCTAGCCACATAACCTTGGGATAGTCCTTTAATTTTCCTTATCGTGTTTTCTCACCTGTAAGATATGGTTACTATAAATATGCAACTCTTACAGGGCTTGAGGAAACAGGAAAAGCATTTTACATGCCACTCACTGAATTGCAAGGACTAAAGTTGTTACCTATGAGTATGATGCTAGTATTACTAGAGGAATCAGGTATAGAAGTTGCATCAGTACCAGAGCCCTAACAATGAGAGCAGCAGGAAAGTTGGGACTGGAAGGGAGGGCGCTCCAAGCTCTCAGTTGATGCCATGGCGGTCAGAGGCCGAACAAGACTGAGAGGTTGGCTCAGTTGGCTTGCTTGCTGTTTGTTGTGTTCTTACTCCAGGCAGGTGTAGCCTGGCAAAGGTTGACTGTTACATGCCCGCTAGGGCATGAGAAACAGTCAGCACTGTGTCTGTGTAGATTTAGTGAGAGTTCAGTGTCCTCTGCCCACCTTAGCAGAGACCTCCTGTGTCACGTGCCGCTCACAGTGTTCAGCACTAGTGGGGGGCGTTGTTCGTTTGGTAGTTAGAGCGAAGGCTTTGTCCGCTGAGCTCCAGTAGGCACGTCAGTCGGCGGAAACTCACTCATGAGCAGCGTGTTGCGGAATTCGCCAATGGAAAATTAAAAAGATGCCTGACGGTAACAGTGCATTCTTACTTATTTAAAGTAGTCATCTTCAAAGCATATATATGGCATCTAGGTAAAAAAAAAGTTATCACCTACCTAAAAAAAGCTCTGAATGGTTGATATAGTTACAAATATGAAGTTGGTGTGTGGCTGCATATCATTAATTTTATTGGCATAGAACACTTTCTTCAAAGGGTATATATAAATTGTACAGTGTTTAATATGTATTATGTGGACATTTATTATGCCTATGCAATGTAAATCATACGTAGAGTACATTTCTATTTGCAAGGAAAAAAAAACCTCAGCAATTTGTCTGATTCATTTACTGCTCTCATTCTCGCCGGCCCCCCTCCCCACCATCACCAAGGGCATTTTGAATGACAGTAATGCCATCTGCTGGTCAGTTCAGTGAGTGTGGAAATAAGTGGAGCACTGTCTCCCGAGAAGTACCAAAACAAACAAACAGAAAATAAAGCTAATTGGAAATTTTCTCGTTTTGTATTTGTTAGATTTTGTGAGCTCTTGACAAGAAATGTCTGGTGCATGACAAAGTTCACGCTACTCTAGTGGTTTCACGTATAGACGTTTTACCCGTGTGTCTGCTTAAGGTCCTTTACAAAATAGTATCAGTTCAAAGGACACTGACACCTTCAAAAATGGAGCAATCATAAGGGAAGTCCTGCGACTACTGGTAAGGACACTTTGGTCTGATAACTGACATCTATATAAGTAGAAGTTACATCCTGTAATTCCATTATACATGGATTTGGTTATGCTGTCTTTCACAAAGTTTTTTTTTTTTTTTTTCAGTGAACATTAAGGTGAATGAAATAAAAACAGATGAGCGTGCTGATGAAGTTTAAATTTTTGAAATGGTATAATTTCCTCTTTTCCTTTTTCACTATTTAAAATGTACCTTCCCATATGTCTTTGGCATTATATACAGAAGGCAGTGTTATAGTATTTGTAGAGTGGTAGACAATGTAATCTGCATTCAGTTTGATGTTTCAACACAGAGATGTATATCCCACAATAGAATATTTTGGGGGTGCTTCGGGGGTATTGTGCTACTTCAGATAGATTTCCTGATCTGGTATAAAAAGAAATAATAAATTTATTTAACAAGAGAAACTCTCATGGAGGGAAAAAGGCACATAAACTCTCTATTGCTACTCCAATGGGAGCACAAAGAATATTAGAACTGATCATGGACTATTCAACTCTCTGGATCTTTAAAAATAAGCAAAAGCACAAGGTTCTTGGAAGTCATCCCTGCACTCGCTGCACATCAAATAAATCTTGCCCTCATGAAACACAGGTCTTGTTGTTCTTAACCAGGAAACTAGAAATCACATTGGTATTGAAGGGGCAGATGAAGAAGCCATAATGGAGATGGTTCAGTCAAAAGGGGAGAGGAAATAAATGAAAATTAGTGGAACAAATTGTGTGTGTGTGTGTGTGTGTGTGTGTGTGTGTGTGTGTGTGGAGAGAGGGGGTAAGAAGAAACAAACTAGACAATCCTACTTTGAAACGAAGGATTGAAGACATAATCAAAGAGAAAAGGAGAAGAATTTGAGGAAGTATCTGCAGCAGCAGAGAAAAGAGTGACTGTGCCCCGCCTCCTGGGAAGAAAGGACTCAGGAACCAGTATGAATTCTGTGAAGAAGAGAGAGCATGGGGGGCAGAGAAAACAGGCGCCACTTGCAAAATTGGAAGTGCGGGTGGATGAAATAGTCACAATAGATCATGGCAAAAGTTTCCTCTCATTTCACATTTCTCTAGGACGTATCCTCTTTACCTTTCCATCATACTGTTATTTTTCTTACAGTGTGTCCAACAATAATGAATACAAGTTGTAAACAGTGTTCACAAAAGGTAAAACAGACTTGGAAACAAGCTAGATAAGCTATCATTGTGTCTTTATTTCTTTTCTTGACTATGAATGCATTTCTCAAATGTGAATGATGTCAGGGAATGTCAGCTTGTTTACTGCTCCATGTCCACCCTTTCGATATACAATTCTCTTTTACTATAATGATGTATCTCATTTGAAGAAGCTTTCTAGAACTCTCTAAGGTCCCTTTCAACTCTAAGAGTCTCCAATTTCAATAAATTCTTTGGTAAAATATTTTTGTACTTTACTAAATCCAAACCATTAATTCGTAAAAGGAGAATCCATGTTTTAAACACAGTTTAGACACATAGGAAAGTATCAGAGAATAATGTAAGAAACACACAAGTATCTATGATCTAGAATTAATAAAACTTAGCATTTCTATCACTCCTCACCTTACAGCAATCAATACAATGATTTTCTTGTGTCTTTATCATCCATTTTAGCCTTTAATTTCTTTTTACTATCTGTGCCCATGCCCCCCCCCCCATGAATGAACCTTGCACAGCATTAGTTTATGTTTTTAAAAACTACATACACATTGGCACATCGTTTGCATGTTTTGGTAGTTTTCTTTTTCTGATAATCATTGTTTTCCACATCTATTCGTGGTGACAAATGGAATCTATCCATTCTCCTAGTTAGTAACACAGTGTATGTTGTCTTTATTCCATTGTAAACATGACTTGCTTTTCATTTCTGTCAGTAGAAATAAGGACGAACATTCAGCTGTGTCCCCTGGGACATGTGTGAGAGATGTTCTCCAGAGTGTGTACCTTGGAGATGAGTTGCTGGATAGTAGGGTATATGCACTTTGAGCTTTACAAGACATTTCCAAATTAATTTTGTAGAAATTGCACTAATTTTCACTCACAGCAGGACCTCTTGTTGCCCCACATCCTTGCTAATGCTTGGCATTGTCAGATTCTTTTTCATGTCTACCCATCTGATTGTATCATACAAGGTCAGACGATAAGTTGGCAGACTCCTCCTAGAAAAAGTGCTCGGTACCTCACTGCTGAATGTCACTACGGTCACCTTCAAAGTCCGTCCTCCCCCCCGGGAAGCTGTGCACCAATGCCAGGGCCTAATCCACACTTCAAAGCAGTTTTGGAACTCTTTGGGAATGGCTGTCAGAGCTGTCATGTGACACCTTATCGAGTTGTTTGTACAATGCTGCTGGCATAAGAGCATGATGGCAAGTTCATAAAGTTAATTGTCAGACCTCTTGTTACTGTTTTAAGTTTATTTCTCTGATCACTACTACAACTTCTCTCCTAATCTTGATACCACATCACTGGGTAACTATTTTCAATGTTTACACTCTCCTAAGCACTGTTCTAAAAGCTTGCATGTATTAGCTAATTTGTTTCTTACAATATTCTATGAATTATTTATGGTTTTTATCCTCATTGAATAAAAAAGGAAACTGAGACACAGCAAAGATCAGTAACTTGTCCCAAAATATACATCTGTTAGCGTATTTTTCTCTCTTGTGAATTTAACATTATAATTTGCCACATTTTCTATGAGGTTGCTTGTCTTCTGATAAATTTGTAGTTCTTTACATATTCTGGAAATACCATTCTCTCTATACACCAAGTTGATCAATTTCTGAGAAAAATATATTAAAATCTGTAATAATTATTTTTCCAGTTCTTACCATTCTGATACTTTTGTCTAATATATTTCTAGGCTAGATCTTAGCAGTTATAATGTCTTTATTGTTTATTGTCATACCATCTGTGTTCCTTTGTTTATCATTATGTAGCATTTTAATATATTTTCATTATTTTTCACCTTAATATTTTATTTGATATCTGCATTGCTATAACATCTTTGTATAAACTAGCCATTAACTGATAAATTATAGTCATCCTACTATGCAATTACACATTCCTATCCTGCTGATGTCAGGCTTGACTATATGACTGACTTAGGCCAAAAACATAAAGAGAAGTGATGTGTGCTACTTTCAAGCACAGGCTTTAAGAGCCATCATGTCATTCCTCTATTTTTTTTTCTTTTAATATAAGACTACCAATATCATAGTAGAGGCTATGCCGCTGCTTGGTTCCTACATAGGTAACCAATGCACTAGAGCTGGAGTTAATTCCCAATGAACATGAATAGGACTGAGAAATGAACCTCTGTTAGGGGGAGCTGTTAACATTTCTGCTGTCGTATTTTGAAGTCCACATTAATGCAGCCTAGTTTGAGTTATCAGAGGCCTCTACCTGAAATGTGTTGAGGATTATATTTTGCCAGTATTTCTGTGTACTTGAAGTAGAAGAGGAGAGTTTCTTCATCAGCTCAGATTATCATATTTATTTAGAAATCCTGACAGTGTTGAGGCTTGCTCGGTTTTGAAGTAAAACTTTACTACTGAGTTGCTTAAGATTATTTCTGGAGGTTTCGATTGGATTTGGATGAAAAATTATCAATAACGTAGTTATAGCAGAGCTTAAATATATTTCAATATGCATTACATATTTTTTCTCTGATTTCTCATTTGTTTCACGAAGTAACGTAGAACTAGTGGCTGATCCTAAAGACAAAGAGGCTATTTGAATATTCTCAGTTTTTAGGACCAAATGCACTTGCATCTTTCGAAAGATTATCTTCTCTACTTCAACCAGAAACTATGACATTCTTCCCAATTTTAAGTTCATTTTTCCCCAGTAAAATGTGGCAACATTGACAGACAGTTTCACCCACCACGAGAAAATTGTGTTTATAGGTCAGTCCTCATGGTCATGTGCTTAAAGAGCGCTCTCTTGAAATAAGAACAGAGGGCAAAGTGAGGCAGAAGCTTGAGCTCCTATGGCATATGGGCAGGCGATTTCAGGTAAAAGTTGTGCATTGAAAAAAAGATGTGTGTGTTTCAATAATAACTCTACCTACCTATACTACATACACACCTAAGAGAGTATACACGCAGGTAGTTAGGTGAGATGAGAGTATAAGCATGCAATAGAATATTTCTAATGCCTCAGTTTTAAACCTACAAGTAGATTTTAGCATTAGAAATCCTAGTAAATCAAGTGAACTACAAACACACCTACTTGCCTTGAGTATCAGAATCACAGTTTTAATATTATCTCTTAATTTGTCCTAATTTTCAATTTATGACTAAAAGTGAAAGACTGACTTGTAAGTCATGAACTACAAAAATAAAATACTGTTATTTCTTTAAATAATGCAGTGCAGCTTCCTCGCTGCATCTAGAGTCATATATTTAATATGGAATAGCTGGAGAAACTATGCTTGTTAAAATGCAATGATTTCTTGTTATACCCACAAAAGAATTTCAAATGCTCATTAGAAGAAAAGTAGCAATATTCCTTTTTCAAGTATGCATAAAACTACGCATCCTGTTTTTTTCATGCACATTTCTAAATGTAAACACTTCAGAAATAAATTTAATATTTCCCTATGTCTTTAGAGAGACTGTGGCTCCAAAGATAGCACACCTCAGTGATAGAATATTTTTAAGATTTTGGAAGTTAACATCCTTTTAAAAGGAACAAATATACAAGGAACATATTATATTAGTACATTTTATCTTTGTTAATTACCAAGAAAACATTTAAATGCCACATCTTGTACTTATCAGTCTGAAGAAATGGTTTTCAGTGAGCAATTCTATTTTAATTGAGCATACATAAAATGGGTGAAAAAATGCAAATATTATTGAAACAACTATAAAGATGGGCTTGTTACATTACAGGAGAATAAAAACACCCCAACTTCAAGGTTTCACACATGGTTCAAAGATGATAAAGTTCAGACTTGGTATCTGATGGGGCCTGCCCTTCAAGGAGGAAGGGCATGGAGAGGTGAAGACAATGAACGGCTGGAGTCATTTTCATTTTTACCCCCTTGTCAGTTACAGCTGTAAGAAGACGTAATCATTGAGAAGGTCTCAGGAAAGAAGAGCTCCCCAGATGGAGTAACTATTTAGATAGGATGTCATAGAAAACGGTTGGTTGGTTGGGTGGTTTTTATCAGAGCAGACTGCTCTGTGTCATGCCAAGGATCACTTGACTCTTTCTCTAAAGTAATCAGATAGAGACAGCTTTCCATTTTCCACGTTCTGAATAAGTAGTGTCCCCCAAGGTAGCAATGATCATGAGAATCAACATGCATCCTGCTGTACAGTCACTTCCCAGTCATACCATGGCCGTGTCTCAACCATAGTCACGTCTCACAAACATTTGACTATCATTTGGGGGAGTAATTACTCCAGACTGTGGGACTAAGTAGCTTTTGTTTAACTCATGTACATGGGGACTTAGAATTTGAGGGGGAATGTGATTCCTTTCAAATACCTAAGGTTTAAAAATTCCATATTTCCATAAATAAAAGAAATATACAAGTGACCTTCACAAAGATAATCCTAGGTTTGTTTCATTTAATTTCCCAAAACAGAAGACCTTCTACCATTGAGAAAACTTATTACCTTGCTTCCAATTCTAGTCTTTTTTAAATCATCACTTGACTTTGCCTCTAGGTTTGATACTTCTGATTCCATTTAAATGAGTCTAAGGACTCAAGATCAAAACGTTCACGGGAAGTCTGGTCAGGAGGGCACAAAAGTTCAGAGATAATGTCTAGGTCTAGACGGAGGAGAAAAGGTAACTGTGGGAAACTTGAGAAAACTATGAAAAACATATGTGGGTATGTGACTTTTTTTTTTTTAATTTCTTCAGCACTGGTTTTTCTCTATTAAATATTTTTTTTTAAATTAGAGCTGACATGCCATATTATATTAGGTATTTATGTAAGTTATGATCAATCTAGTCCCCAGCTGGCACCACACACAGTTATTACCGTAGCGCTGACTGTACTCCCCATGCTGTACTCTGCATCCCCGTGACTATTTTGTAACTGCCGATCGGTACTTCTTAAGCCGTTCTGCACCCCCTTCACCCATCCAGCAACCTCCATGTCATTTTGATGGTTATCAAAATGTCCTCTGTATCCGTGTCCTCTTTGTCCTTTTCTTGCACAGTTGACCCTTATTGTAGTTTGCAGTTAGCAGCTTTGTTTTCCAGTCTCTCAAAATCATTCATGGGCTGTATTCTACTCACAAATCATACTTTTATTTGTCCTCACAGGTATACCTAAAACCTTATCCTACCCTAAATTCTGGTTCTCACAGACGACACCTTGAAAGGTAGCTTGCAACTGCACAAAAAGTTTTCTCACCACAGTGATGTATAAATACAGATTAAATGATTTGCTGAATGCAGGGTAAGGCTTGATGGCAAAGGACCAGGTCTGTAACAGACTACCTATACTATGATCTCCTGAGACCGTTATTAAAATGCAAATACCCTTTCTCATTTAGGAACAGAATATAGCAAGCTTTTCATTAAGTTAAATATATTTAAATTAAGAAATTTCTTTTATTTAATTTCATTAATGCTAAAATATTCTTTTATCAACTGATAATAATCATAGATGTCAGTTTCTGTTTCTTTAACATTATTATTTCTGAAATAGAAGATTGATAATCCTTTAATAATGCAGGTTCCTGAGCATTGCCACAGACTTATTGAATCAAAATATCTGAGAGTATGGCACAAGACTGCAATTTTAATTAGTTCTCCAACTCACTTTTATTCACAGTAATGTTTGAAAGAGCACACCCACCTAAACCAAGAATAAAATATTGTAGCAAAAAGGATGGTGGAGCTAAGGAGGAGCTGGCTTCCTTGAAGCAAAAGCAGATAATTAAAATGCATAGGAATAGAAGTGACATCTTGATTTAATATCTTCATAAAACCAAGCTTTCAAATAAAAATGAATATAAAAGACCTTGCTAGAAAGTCACTAAAAGATGCTACAGAGAAATCCTCTCATCAAAATTTAGCCATTAGTATGTATGTAATTTGTTATAGCTTCTTACTTCTAATCTCCAGGTAAGTAGTTTTTGTTGATTAATACAAATGATACAGTATGCACTCAACTTAAATTCTGTGTCATTGGTCTTAGCTGTAACATTTTTTATTTGTTTTCTGAGGCTTATTATTTTTATTTATTTTTGAAAATTCAGCTTTCAACTGTCTTGACATTATTATACGAGGTGTGACAATTGAGTTCACGAACTTGCTACCATGCGTTTACGTTGGCAGCACTGCACAAACACCTTGGTAAGGTCATGACCTTGGTCTACCTGTGTCTCACAGCTATGTTCGTGTCCATGTGTGGCGGTGTCTTGCTGAGCTGCGTTCATTATTGTTGCGTGTTTTAGTGTGCTGTTGCGAGAATGTTGGAGCTTGAATTAGAGCACTGAACAAACATTAAATTTCTTGTTAAACTTGGCCAGAGTGGACGTGAAATGAGGGACATGTAAGTCCAAGTTTATGGGGACAATGCCATGAAGGAAACGGCAGGGTACAGATGGACTAAATGTTTTTCTGAGGGGAGAGAAAGCGTCACCGATGAAGAGAGGTCAGACAGCCAGAAACAAGCAGAATTGATGAAAGCATTGCAAAAATTCACCCAGTTTATATCAAAATCAGTGGCTGACTGTGAGAAGCACAGCAGACCAAGTCAACATCCACAAAGAAACAGTTAGGAAAATCTTAACTGAAAATTTTGGCCCAAGAAAGGTGTGTGCAGACATGGCCCTGAAGGAGCTCACCGATGAACAAAAGCAAAGGAGAGTGGAAGTTTGCCAAGACCTTTGGGAGAGGCGAGATGATGTTTTGGGCCGTGTTATCACTGGTTATGACACATGGGGGTACCAACACGACCCTGAAACAGAGCACCCAAGTGCAAAATGGAAGTCAGCCAGTTCTCCACGACCAAAAAAGTCCCGTCAGTCCAAATCAAGAGTCACAACGATGTTGCTAACCTTGTTTGATATCAGAATGATTGTTCATTATGAATTTGTACCAACTGGACAAAGAGTCCACCAAGTTTTCTGTTTGGAAGTGCTGAAAAGGCTGCATGAAAAAGTTAGATGAAAATATCCTGGACTTTTTGGCAACAACTCCTGGCTCTGGCATCACGACAATACACCAGCTCACACGGCGCTGTCTGTGAGGGAGTTTGTAGCCAGCACACACATAACTGTATGGGAACACCCTCCCTACTCACCTGATCTGCCCCCAATGACTTTTCTCTTTACCCAAACATAACGAAAATGTTGAAAGGAAGACTTTTTGATGACATTCAGGACATCAAGGGTCATAGGATAGTGACCATTCCAGAAAAAGACTTCTAAAACTGCTTTAAAAGGTGGACTAGGCACTGGCATTGGTGCATAGCTTCCCAAGGGGGGTCCTTTGAAATTGTCAAGTTTAGAGCTATAGACATGAGATATTAAGGACAAAATGAGAAAAGGAACTTGTCTTCCATGAGCTTACAGTCTAGTATGGTATATAGACACATGAATGGTTAATTATAGTAGTTTGCTAAGTACAATGGTAGATATAGGAAATGGGAAGTGTCCTAGAGTACAGAACTTTGTGAGAAGATAACAATTGAGCTAAAACCTGAAAGATGCATAAAAATTTAGAAAAGAAAGAGTTGATCAAGTACTTCAGGCAGAAAAAATAGCATATTACAGGCCCAATTTTGTCAGACCTCCTTCATGACTCACAACATAATATTTTTCACTCCCATGACAAGACATCTAAAAACAGAATATCTTACTTTTTTGTTCATATGACAAGACATCTGAATACATAGAATTCAAAAACATTGTTTATTGCTACAAGGAAGTGGGGAGATTTACTAAATCCAGACAGGTTGATTGATCAGAAGGAACCAGAAAGTACTTATTTTCCCTTGCACAACTGCACTGAGTCCAAAGAAAAACAAATTTTTAATAATACATAGATACTTTTTTAGACACTGTCACGATTTTAGTAACTTCGAGCTTCTGTTTTGTTTTGTTTAAAATGAGGAAGGAGTCCTGAAGAGTCCCAGCCTGTAGGTAATGTCAAGCGTAGCTGTACTTACAGTCTTACCATACAGAGTATTCAGTGGGAGAAAAATGAGAACAAATGACTGGTAGGTTGGGTTTTGGGTTTTTTTGGCATATTAAAAGGACCTCAGAAGTGTATAATATGACAAGGTGAGCTTGTAATGTTGACAGTATTTGATGAGGAAGAACACTTAGAATCAATTTAATACTGATTCAGAAAACACACATAGAAAGTTATCTACCATTTTTAGGAGTGTGATGGCAAATTGGCTCTTGTTCTCCAGGGTTTGTCGGACTCAGAAACACAAACCTTGGAAGTATGCAGGAAGGACATACAGATACAGCAACCAGAAGTTTTACTCATTGGTTATACACGTACCATTAAATATTTGTATTATCACTTCTACAATCACATGAACAACTGATAATGAATATGAGGACTGATTAAGTAAAACATATCAAATACTGTGCTAATTAGGGTCAATTTAGCCCATTTCCCATTTAGAAAAAAAAAACGTGCAACTCACTGCCGTGTTTATTGAATGTTACACAAACATACTCTTTGAGGCTGAAGCAAATCTGACCGGTTTTCAATGTGAAAATAAAACATAAACACTGTTATTGGAACTATTTCTAAACAGAACTTGTCTCTCATCCTAATGGAACAGAAATGTGTATGATGATCAGTAGTAAATAATATCTTTTCGTGTGGTAAATTTCAAAGCACAGAACTTTGGTGGTCAAGTTAGGACTGTGATCCACAAGTATTCCTGGGGCAAATGGTAAAAGGGTTAAATGTGAGTAAATGGATGAATGGGAAGGAGTGGGATGAGGTTGGAATAGGGTTCAAGAGCCCAGTTTTGAACACATAATCTGAAAATCCAGTAAGATACTGAATTGAATGTGACAATTAGGCAGTGATAGCTCTGAAATTTGTAGAAACAGTATGAGTTCAAGATTGAATTTTGGGAATTGTAACTAGATGTATTTAAAGTCATGAAAGGAGATGCAATCACCTGAGGAACACTTGGAACTTTAAAGATGTAAGATAGGGGAAGAACTAGCAAAAAGATCGAGTAGGAGTAGGAAGAAACAGTTACTCAAGAGCTTGTATAGTCATGGAAGCCAAGGGAAGAGAGGGTCTTAGGAAGGAAGGAAGGTCTGTCTGCTTTAAATGCTACTGAGGGAGTCAGAGAAGATGAAGAAAACTATTAAGTCCCTCAGACTAGTTACTGTGTTTTTCCATGTATACTTTTCTAACCCAGCATTAAGAAATCAGTATCAACTGGTTGCTCCCATGTTCAAGATGACCCCCAATTATTGATCTAACAATTTTAGACAAAACTATTGTCTTATACCTGGAAAACTATGATAATGTAATTCACTTTTTAAAGAAAAAAGAAAATTTTCTGCAACAGCACAATAATGTCATGCCACTCATAAAGGATACATTTTGCTGTCATATGCAAATAATATAAGATATAGTAAAAGAAAGGTTAACATTGGGTATTTAAAAAAAAGACAGACAAAATTTTGGGGTTTCTTGGTTCTTCTAGTAGCCAAAACCAGCAATTTTTGATAATAGATTCAGGTGAGATAAAAATCAATTCAACAATACGTACTTACAAGACATTTCGCTTTTAACATTCTCTGTGAGCATTCTTCTGTCAGAAAATGGGAATGATGATTATGTAGAAGTGTTTATTTTTAATGTAGATGCAATGCAATGTTGCCCTCTAGTGAAGAGTCAGCAGCAGTTCTTCGATCCCCATCTAGTTAAGTAAAACGGTAGTTTGCTGGGACAATAACCCAAAACCTAATAAAAATATAATGTTAGCTGTACATGAAACATATTACAAAAGAAAGTATTACAAGAAAGGGTTGATGTTCTTATAAACAGGTATTGTAGGGGTCTGAATGTATAGTCATATGAACAGTATAATAGTTCATAGCATTTTAAAGCATATTAACAGTAGACCAAAAGTTCACGCTATTTTACTTACATAGATTATTTAACATGAGTTTTTTCAGCCTGAGTTTTATTAAAAACAGAGTAAACATATATTTGTGAGTGTTTTACCATAAACACTTGCTTTTCCAGTTATTAACAAGAAAACATACAGAGTATCCCCCCAAATATTAAATTTTGCCTGTCTACTCAGTATATATTGAGGAAGAGCAATGGCGCTCTCAAGATGTGTAAGAGAAGAGTTAAAAAGCATGGGGCAGGGGGCCCTGTGGCAGCATGTGATCTTGACTAAATTCGTTAGCATCTTGAACTTCTAATCCTGCTTGTTATTCTGCCTTTAAAACAAGAAAATTTAACTCCTTCTCTACCAGAAATTCTAACTTAGTAAGTCTAAATTGAGGCCTGGGCAATACGAGTTTGAAAATATTCCTAAATAATTTTACTAAGCAATGTCACCCCAATAAATTTAATAAAAAGAAATAAAAGAATATACTCCCCAGGGGATTCTGGTACAAACCCAGAGGTAAAGGTAAAGCTTTGTAGAAAATCACATTATAAAAAAACAATCAAACACAAACAAACAAAAAACCAAACCATTCCAACAAAACAGCAACAATAAGTGAAAAGCTAAATTTAAAAAAAGGAAAAGCACAGTAAATTTACACCACAAAGAAATGTAAGTGGTCAATAAATAAATGACCACCCTGATTTATAATTACAAAAAAGCAAATTAAAACCACAGTGAAATGCATTTACCATCTCTCAGAGTGGCAAAAATTAGGATGCTTGAAAATACCCAGTGCTGGAGAAAAACTGTCCTCCTTTACTATGGATGAGTTTAAATTGGTGCTACTACCATTTTGTAGAGCTCCTCAATATATGTGAAAATGTAAATTCCATTGTACCATTTGACCACGCAGTTTCATTTTCCTGGAGAATTATTCTTTAGATACACAATCACATGTGCGTATGTATTCATACATGAGTGATATTTGTTGTACCTTTGTAATAGCAAACAAACTGAAATGAGTTGATTTCTCATTAATAAAGCACGGGCTAACAACTTTTGACACTTCTGTTTAATAAAATAGTATGTCGACATGACACAGACAGAAGTATATGGGCTGATACTAAAATATCTCTCCAAATTACATCATTAAGTGAAAAAACAACAGATAAAGAGTTCCCTGCATGAACACACACACACATGCATGCGTGCATATGCACTCTACAGGTGTATACATTGATATTTTTATGAACTTGATCTACTTTTATACCTATTTGCTATACCCATTTTGTAATGCACATGTTTTAGTTTTATAATAATTATAAGAATAACCTGATTGTTTTGTAATAATTACATATTATATAATAATATGAACATTTTCTATTCAATGGTTCTGGCTTTTTAAAAAGTCCTCAATGACTTTTTAAAAAGTCCTTTTATACATCATAAACATAAAAGACATTTTCTTTCTACTTTGGCTCATGAAGGAATATGTGATAGAAGCACCAAGTATAAATCATTTCTACAAGATTTAAAATAACTTAGATTATATGATGACAATAATTTTTTCATAAATTATTATAGAAAATACTAAAATTTGTTTAAATAACAAGTGTATGTACAAACTCATATCAGATTATGACCTCAATTGCAGTAGAAAATTTTCAAATAAGAAAGCCATTTATACATTTACAAGTTGCCATTCAGTAAAACCCAGTTGTTAAACAGATGGTGATAAAAAAATTAATGAACACATACTTGTTTGCTTTCTGTACTAATTTGCATTTCTAAATTACTCAGGTTATGCAGCAATTAAGCATTAATTGCTTTTAGACAAATGAGTATTTCAAAATGAATGACAAATTATGATGGAATTGCCTAAGAAAAATAATTCCTACTGCTGCTGCCCCATTGCAACATTCTATTGAGATATTTTCAAGTGTATAAAAGGAGGCAATGAATAATATGCTGACTTACCACATTTTGCACAGTGGTTTTATGGTATAATACCATACTTGTGAAAAGCATGGGATTCCACATACATAAATACCTAAAAATCCAAAACTTAACAGAGCTATCGTGAACTGAATCTGCTTTTTATATGTAAAATCCAATCATCCCTTGACATGGTTGTTGACAAAAACAATTGTAAATGATGGTGACTTACAGCTTACTGGAAGCTAAGTGGACCTGATACTGTATCATACTAATTTGGTGAGATAAGGCACTTGGTAGGATAGGCGACTCGAAGAGGGCATCGGGAAGGTTTGCCGCAATCAGGAAATCAAGTGAATATAAACATCGTGAATGTTCAGAAGGCATTTGGTTGAAAAGGAAATCATGAATAAATTTGAAAGTGGAAGCACAGGAGAATGCATTCAGTTGAAAGTTGAGTAGTAGTCTGAGCAGCAGGAGTAATATATCCTACTATAGGAATATATTTTCTGCTGATCAACAAAATTGGAGATGTGGAAAATAGATGGTGTTTCCCAATAGACATAGAAGAAATTATACAGTGGCAAGATACAGCAATAAATCTAAATTTCAACCATTTCAACACTTTGTAGGGTTTGTATTTTTCTAAAAGCAGAGCATCTGGCACATTTTTAAATGGATATGTAAATTTACATAGCTTGGAATTCATATATGCTGAGTACAGGTGATGCTTCTTAACAAATACGTGCATATGTATCCAATGCCTTAATCAAGGTATAAAACATTCCCATCACCCCAGAAAGTTCTCATACTCATTCAGTAAATTCCCATTCCCAGTGACAACCGTTATTCTTATGTTTATAGTCACATGTTAGTTTAGCCTGTTCTAGAACATTATGTTAACATAATTTTATTGTGAGTCTGATAACTTTCAGAAAAAGTCTTTATAATCCATGTATGTTGTTGCATGTATCAGTAGTTCACTTGTTTATTAGTATTAGTTCATTGAATGATTATCCTATGATGCTTTTTTAACTGTTATTTTCAAATATGAGGGCTGTCCAGAAAAAATCCAGCCATAAATGCCTTTATTTTTCATATTGTACAGCTGGATACTTTCAGGACTATCCTAGTGATTTTAGGTTTACATAAGTTTTGAACACAGTATACAGTCTCTGTGTACTCGCTGCTCTATTTGCTCTCATGGTAACAGCTCACATAATCATGGTACATACATCAAAACGAAGAATTTATCATCACTACATTACTATGAACTAAAGTGCAGACTTCACAAGTAATGCTAATTCCCTTTCTCCATTCCTAGATCCCATCCAGGACCCACCATTGCAGTTAGTTGGCATGCCTCCTTAGTCTGTCCCATTTAACACAGTACATCTGGTCAGCCTACAATGAGCCAATAATTTAAAGTGGCATTCCAAGTATTTTTGTTGTTAGAACCTGTGAAAAATAACTTGACAAACTCTGGACCACAGGCGTGTGCAAAATATTATAAGAAAATAAAGTAGATTATTACCAGCTGGCTCTGATAATGCTGTGTTCATGTCATGCATCTCCAGCACTACAAAATTAGAGCCTCCTGAGTAATGCCCTCTTTTTTTTTTTTAATTTTTTACAAAACTATCTGATTATTCTGATTTTGAGCCAAGACTGAGAGAACACATTTGAAAATATACAGACATTCAGAGTGGCACAGGATTGTAACTTTGCCTAATCTCAGAGGATGTAGAATACATAACTAAAGCCGCTTCAAGGCATGGGATCTGCTGCTGAAGCATTTAAAAACTCCTCCCCATGGATTCGGATCAAAACCCCTTGGAGCTAGACCTATTTGTGACATTCTGAACCCAATTGTTGCTACACTCCTTGGTTAACTGGAACAGTAATGCATCCCATATAAAGTTGATGGGAGAACTGAATGCTAGCATACACACATATAAAGCACCTGGTATAGACTCTGTACTATCAAGTGTTAATACATAGAAATTGTTCAGTGGTCATTCTTATTACTTTCGATGTTTCTAAACATGCTCACTTGTCAAGTGCAATGGCAAACAGTTTCTGGTGTGTCTGTGGTCACTTTAATACCATGGAGATACAACCACACCACGTCTACTTAGAAACATAATTTCTCCTTCACTCAAGACTCCTGCGAATTTCAGGCTTCCCAAGAGACTCCATATGTAAAAATCTAAGGGTGTAGTTCCTGAGAAAAAGAAAGGAAATAAAACATTAGCAGGCATCGTGTAAAGGGAATCAGTATGCATTACAAACTGGGTTCTCTTCAATAATATATATTGAATTCTCTAGTTTTAAAGGCTATCGGTTTTCAGCTGGAGGTTTCATTAAGCCCAATGTCACCCAGTGAGTTTTGTTTTGTTTTTTCCTTTTATTCTTCCTACCACTTCTGGACTGTCAGTATTTTCACCGGGGTTCAGAGAGGCCTGCAATGGAATTCTAAAATGCTGAGTGTCTGGGGGTAGAGCAGAATGTAACAAGCAGGCAGAGCTGAGAAATTCTAGGAAATAGCAGTTCCTGGTTTCTGAATGTTTCTCAAATTCTGATTTTTTTTGAAGTGGTATTTTCAGGTTAAGGGTAAACTAAAACAGGAGAAGCTATGTCATATGGTGTAATTGAAGAAATTTGGGAAAGTAAAATGAGCAAGATGTGACTTACTTTCAATATTTGTCCATATCTCAAAGCAGGTCTTGCAGACATTCAGATATTTTGACATCATCTATTAAAAGTTTCACTTTTACATCCATTCGAGAATTAGAGCATAATAATGAAGCACCCACCCTAGCCCCAAATAAGCAGCACAGTAGACACATTCTCTATAACCTTCAGGAAGAGTGTATTTGTAGCAGAAGTGGAAAGAAATGAAAGATTTCCTTACAGCAGATAAGAATACTACACTGTGGCTAATAAGGCAGACAAAAGCACTTTGAGTTAATTCAAGTTATTAATGAATATATATTCTTGTATGGAGGTGATTGAAAATCTTTGAATCTTCTGAAGCTTATACAATTAGAAATATAAACCTTCCTCCAAAGAAAGAAATATGTGTTTCATATTGGACTTACACCATAGCTCTTAAACAAATGTTATTCTGCTTACTTCATAGGGGTGTAAGTTTTTTTCTCATTTGGCCTCTAAAATCCTTTATTTACATTTTTACTGTTTTTTGAGAACATTTAAGTTCTATTCTTTTAGCAAATATCAATTATACAATAGAGTGTTAGGAACTGTAGTCACCATGTGATACATTGGATCCTCAGAACCTATTCATCTTATAACTGATAGGTTCCTCCCTTTCCCAACCTCTTCCCCTTTCTTTTACCCCCAGCCCAGGTTTCCATGATGTCAACTTTTTCTTTTCTTTTCTTCTCTTTTTTTTTTTTTTTATATTTCTCATGGAAGTAATACCAAGCATTATTTGACTTTTCTCTGTTTGACTTATGTCACTTACCCTGGTGCTCTCCAGGTTTACCTACATTGTCACAAAAGGCAGGAATTCATTCCTTTTAAAGCTGAAAAACATCTCATTGTGTGTGTGTGTGTATATGTGTGTGTGTAACTGTGCACTTACGTTGGCAGCACTGTACAAACAACTCATTAAGGTGTCATAACCTTGCCGAGTTGGCAGGTTCACAAACTGAATTGTCAGATTTTGAGTACAATGACAGCTCTGTTGGCCATTCCACAAAAAGAGTTCCAGAACTGCTCTGAAGGGTGGACTAGGCGCTGGCATCGGGGCACAGCTTCCCAAGGGGAGGACTTCCAAGGTGGCCGTAGTGATACTCAGCAGTGAGGGATGGAGCACTTTTTCTAGGTTTTCTAGGATGAGTTCACAAACTTAATTGTCCGACCTTGTGTGTGTGTCACATTTTATTTATTCATTCATTTGCTGATAAATACTTAGGTTGTTTCCATACCTTGGCCATTGTGAGTAATGCTGCAATAAACATAAAATTATAGATATCTCTTTGTTATAATGATTCAATTTTCTATCAATATATACCCAAATATAGTATTGCTGCATCATATTTATAATTTTCTTTTTTTTTTTATAAAGGATTTAAAATTTTTTTATTAATTTTATTGGGGTAACACTGGTTAGTAAAATTACACAGGTTCCAGGTGTACAATTCTGTGGTACATCGTCTGTGTGTTGTCTTGTGTGCCCATCACCCAGAACCAGTGCTCCTTCCGTCACCGTGTATTTGACTCCACGTCCCTCCTCTCCCACCCCCTCCACCTTTGTATAGTGAAGTACTGTGCAGATCCACAGGGTGGGTAGCTGGTTAAATTAAGATACCATTTCGTAGGAAATATACTTTTCCTTATTAAATAATTCAAGCTTTGTGTTGAGAAAATAATCATTAAAATTTCAACTGCTTTATCAAAAGCATGTGGGGAAAACTTATTTTAATATTTTTGTTGAATGTATAACATGTTTTACATTCAGTTGGTGGTATCTCCTTGTTTTAACATTGCAATTGTCACAAGAATAATAGTAAATGAGGTCTTTTGAACTAGGTTGAGTGAGTAGACATATACTCTATAACCCATTCGGAGTTGTGGAGGTGATGCAAGACAGGAATATTGATTTACTTTTCACATTTCACTACGACACCAAATTGAAACATAGATTCATGTAGCTATTCTTTGTACAGATCAATGCTAAGCATAATTAATAATAGGAAGTAAAGTTGGAAACAACAGAGTAAGTTACCCAGTTCACTGCAAGGCTGGTTCTTACTGCTCTTTCCAGTATATTTTTATGATTTACCTGTATTAGCTGTCCTTGCTAGTTCTTATTTTCTAAATTTCTCTCTAAAGCTTTCATGATCTAGTACCAACATGTTTGATTCAAGAGTTTTTAAGTGATATTTTCTAGTAACTTCATTGTTAGCTTTTACTGATTTTTCCATAATGTAACAGCTCTTACAGAAAGGCATATTATTATAAACAGTAATATTAATCTACCTATGCTATTCACAGCAAAACAGAAGGGTTAGGTCTTAGAAACTTTAAAAATTAATCACAGCACTAATCTTATTAAGGATATTCATGCTGTGTGCCTGATCGAGGTTAGAGAAGCTGTGGGGACAAAGGCACCCTCATGCACTGCTGGTGGGAGTACAAACTGGTACAACCCGTGTGGGGGTTCCTCAGAAAATTGGGGATGGCGTTACCGTATGACCCAGCAATATCCCTTCTGAGGATCTACCCCCCACATTTGAAAACCTCAGTCAGCAAAGACTTATGTACCCCTGTGTTCATCGTAACACTCTTCATAGTGGCCAAAACGTGGAAATGAAGTGCCCTGTGACAGATGACTGGATAAAGAAGCTGTGGTCCATACACACAATGGAGTATTACTGAGCCATAAGGAAAGATGACATTCTGCCATTTACAACAACATGGATGGACCTGGAGATCATCACGCTTAGCGAGATAAGCCCGACAGAAAAAAACCAAGAACCATGTGACTTCACTCATACGTAGAATATAGAACTGAAAGCAGCAAAGAAATAAAAACACGTGGATACAGTCAGTAGTTTAGTGGTTACCTGAGGGCAAAGGGGGAGGGGGTGGGAGAGGAGGGAGGGGGCCTCCAATCCATGGTGATGGAAGGAGAACTGACTCTGGGTGGTGAGCACATAACACCACACACGGACGATTCGCTGTAGGACTGCACACCTGGAACCTATGGAATTTTACCAACCAATGTCATCCCAATAAATTCAATAAAAATTTTTAAAAAAGATTTAATTATACATCATATCCAAACAGATGGGCTTCTCCAGTGTATCTCTTTCTGGAGCTGTTGGGCCTACTTCCATTTTGAACTAGAAAGAATTTTATAAAATGCATGCACCATACTGTATAGAAGAGAAATGCTTATGTTAGTTGCAGTTCCACAAGCATATACCAAGACAATAACCAAAAACATTATTTGTTACCCAACTTCAGGGAGATGTTAATATATTTCCTTTTCTTAGAGATAAAGTTTCAATAACTTATTTGTGCATTAAATATTCAAATGTCTTATTATTAAGATGTATTTAAGATATACTGATAATAGGATCATTATGTGTACATTAAAATGCTTTGTGGTATTTGACAAGTGATTTTTTATTTAGGAAAAACAGAAACTGGCCATCTAACAACATACATGATGATTCATAAGAATTAAAGCCTTAGAACAACTTTGGTACATACCATTTTATTATTGAAACTGTATGTCATTTAAAAAACCTTTTTCTTGTCCTACCAACATGGACTGAAAAAGGGAAAGAATCCATGAGTACACTCATAATTCAATTTATTCTAAAAAGTGTTAATATTACTTGTAAGTAATGCAGAAGTGAAAGTTATCAGTGTTCATTGACAGTAATTTATTGCAAATTATTCTATCACAAGAGATGCACTTTTAGAAAAAAGTTTTGTTATTAACTGTGTGTAGGAGACAGCTTATCAAAATGGCAATCGTCATTGAGCAGATACTCAAATTAACATACTTATTTTTAAAGTACAGCCAAATTAAATATAAGGCATTATGAAAAATAAGTTAGAAGCAATTTGAAAAACTTTCATAAATATCAAAGTTTATTAAGCCATATAGTCAAGACTCAACTTTAGGTATTCTGTATTGAAGCGTGACTAATAGACACATTTTCAAGTAATTTATAAATGAAGGGATACATATAGACACCCCTTACCTCAAGCGTGCATAGCACACGCTTTGCTTTCTTTTTCCTAAGGCACCATCTGCTTTTTTCTCCATCTGACCCACTAGGATGCATGGCTAAGCATCGTTCTGCAACTCAGAAAGCACGGCAGAAGTGAGCTCTCCTTCCCTTCCAGGTCCAGCTGATACTGCGTGTAGAATAATACGTGACAGAATTCAGTCCCATTTTGTAAGGCGTAAAGTTTTTAACCACAGCGTGTTTTTTTTTGTTGTTGTTGTTTTAACTATAAAAGTTTGTTTTTATCAATGAATAGAATTTTTCAAGTCGGGCAGATCAGGGCTGGTTACAGCTCTTCAAGGAACTCATGGGGGCCCGGGTCCCTTCCATCTTGCTCAGCCAACATTGATGGGGTTTTCGTTCGCATCACTGCGAGGTGTTGCTATACCACCAGGACACAGGGAAGATTTTGCCAAGTTACATCTACATGTAATATTATTGGCTAAATACATTTTTCAGATGTTTTCAAATAGTGGTAAGTTCTCTTGAGGAAAAAAAAACAATGTGATGAATAAGAATGGGAGATAGATTTTCAACAGGATAGCTTTACGAGGTTTGGTGTAGCAGATGTGTTTCCGTAGAGGTAGGTAATTATCAAAGTACAAGCACGCATCCCTACAGTTAGGTGAAGGAAAAGCTCCTTTGACAAAAGGATGAAGTGCAGCTAGAGTATGTGCGTATTAGGTACATACACAATACATACAAATATATAACTATTTCAGCTTTTTATTACTAGGTAGTAGTAAGAATAATAAAAACTGCATAAAGCAAGTGTCTGGTTTAATTATTTTAAGTAAGACTGACAATATATAGGACTCATAAACTTGAATTTCAGATAAACAATCACTTTGTTTTACTAAATGTACCAAATATTGCATCAGAAATACTTACATGAAAAATCATTATTTATGTAAAAGTCACATTTGACTGGGAGTGCTGTATATACGTGTACTGCTGTATCTTCCAATCCTGATAAGAAGATATGCACTTGTAACTACAAATCAGGGTCGGATAAGGAATTTTATTAGCCTGTTTGTGGTGGGGTGAATAATGTCCCCAGGTCCCTAAAGAGGTCTATATTCTAATCTTTAGAACTTAACAATATGTTAAGTTACATCGCAAAAGGGACTTGCACATGTGATAAAGTTAAGGATCTTGGGATGGGGATGGATAGTATCCTAGGTAATCCAGGATTTAGCCTAAATAAACCCGATGTAATTACAAGAATCTTTCCAGGAGGGAGGCAGAGGTTCAGACAGAAAAGGTGCTGCACTGCTGTCTGTGGAGATGGGGGAAGGGACCACAGGCTAAGAACACACGGGGCCTCTAGAACCTGAAATGGAAAGGAAACAGATTCTCCCACAGAACCTCTGCAGGGATCATGACACTCTGAATGCTTTGCTTTTAGCTCCGCGAGACTCTGATCAAACCTCCAGAGCTGTAGCATGATACATTCATCTCTTTTTAAGCCACGCATAAGTGTTCATCCCTAAACACTATAGTTTTATCTATTTTTAATATTTCAAGTCTCTTTTAATCTATAGTCTTCTTTCAGTCCTTGCAATTAAGATACTGGATTATTATTTTCTGCAGTGTTCTACAGTATGAATTTCGCTCTTTGCATTCCCATGGTATGGTTAAACATGACTCTCTGTCCTCTATATTTCCTGTAAAGTAATGGCATAATGGTTTTAATGTGTATTCCCTGTTATAATGAGAAAGTAATAAGTGATAAAATAGCCTCATAAATACTCTTCATGAATGTTCAAGTCAGTCACATCATCGTAGGGTTGTAAATGCATTGCAGGAAATGGGGAGAGTAACCTAGGCCCCAAAATTCTAAAGGAAGCATGTCATATTCTATGTTATGAAGATATTAATTCATTTCCATGAACAACCTCTTATGAAATATGGAGCGTAGCAACTGTCAAATGCCCACATACATGTGTACACATTAAAATGTCAAGAGACAGACCAGTGGAAATGACAAAAGCAGATAATCTTATTAACCAATGCTCTTTTTTTCTGTATCCCAATTTTTCAATGAAAATCCATTTGAAAAGGAAAAAATGCTCATAATAAATTAGATCTTTACACTTACTGTGTTTATTTTATTATTTGAGGGACCCTGAGTTCAATGTAGGTTTTTTTACCCTGTAGGTCCATCCATATTGCTGCAAACACCAAGATTTCATTGTTTTTCATCGCTCAGTAATATTCCATTATTCGAGTGCTGTGCAGAAAGTATCCAGCCTGATATGAAAAATAGAGGCATTTTGGTTGGATTTTTTTCTGGACATCATATAGATGGATTGGTAGATAAACATGTGATTTATTTGTTTGTTTATTTCTTTAGGGTCCGGCAGAAGTAATGACCTTTTTAAACTAGGTATGTTAATGTAGTTATGATATTGCTATGTTACAAAATTACATGCTTATGATTTTGTTATACATTACTAGGTCATAAGAAAGGGACATTATTTGTGTCAAAATATATAATTCATATATGCGCTTTCTGGAAAAACATCCAGCCATAAATGCCTCCATTTTTCATATTACATGGCTGAATACTTTCCAGACAGCCGTCGTGTGTGTGTGTGTGTGTGTGTGTGTGTG
>PVJL010006137.1:0-96923 GCA_004026885.1 Lyroderma lyra
ACACACACACACACACACACATATGTGCATGTACATATATATATGTATCTATATGTGTGTATGTGAGCATAAACATATACATGCAAAAAATTCTTTGCAACTCACATGTTAATTCAAAGATATTTTCCATCTAAATGTAAAAATATCTCATAGTTGTATGGCATTTTAGGAAACATTTTCATGAACTCTTGTCTTTTTTATTCTTCACAACTATACTACAAAGTAAGAAGCTAATGTTATCTCTCATTTTCTAAAAAAAGAAACTGAATTTCAGTGTGAAGCCTCAAGGTTGCATAGACAGAGACAGAATGTAAGCATTGGCCTTCTGGCTCTGTCTTCCATACTACTTCTCTCACATGTCTGCCTTCTTGGGCTACTGCAATTTGGGTGACTACTGGCTCTTAGAGTCAGCACTCAAAGGGCGTAGTGATACACCCCTGACTGTGAGCCTGCTGTTGTTCAGAAACCAGCTGCATTGAAAACCGTGGACACAGCCTGTGTGGAAGGTGTGGTGTTCTTAGAGCTGTGCTTGTTCACCTTACTCTTTTCTTTCGTTTCTCCAGCCCAAGCACCTTTAAGCTACACTTTTGTGGAGACACTGGGGTTGGAAAAGGTTCTTCATTCAGTCTAATCCTATGCTGCTTGGACTGTGGCTCCATGTTCTCCAATCAAATGTTTTCAAGAGATAAAGAATGGCCATGCCCTTGGGGTTTTCAACTCTTCCCTTGAGCAAAACTCAATCCTTCTGTTTCACAGTAATTCTTAAATGAGTTCTGTTTGATTCCTTTCCTGTGGCTCTGCCAAAAGTCTCACTTATGTTGTTCCTGGAAACAATGATGATTTCTTTAAGACTCTGGTTTCCCCACAACATTGTAGCCTCCTTTCCAAAGCATGGGAAGGCTTGAGAATTTAGCTCCATTTCTGTATACCTGAGTCAAATCCGAGATCCAGCTTCTTCATATGTGCAGGATTGATTAAAATAGCAGGGGTACTGACAGGTTTGACTAAGGAATTGTTCAGTGAGGTCCAGAAGCTATGGACTGAAACTAAGTAACTTAGGCTGTTTATGCCAGATGTCCTAGGATAATGTTGACATTGTCTATCTTGGAAATAAGATTTTACAGCAGTAATCTCGAAGGTCAGATTGCTCAGCAAAGGGAAGTAGTAAACAATAATAATGACAAAAACTCAATCCAGAATGAATCCACTTCTAAATTAAATTATTTCTATAAAGGAAAATACAGACAAAGAAATTTGTGTCTGTCTGCAAGTTAGGCTCTCTGGTGAAACAAATTACCTACAGATGCTTTTGAGTGACTTGCTTTGGTCCCAATTTTGGTTTGAACATGCTAGAAAGTTTTTGTTTTTAATTTTTATTGTTGTTGCTAGATCTCTTTGTATAAGAAAAGAAAAAAGTCTGGGACACTATACCAACATAGTTCATTTCATCTGAAGACATAGTCATGAAAACCCACAAACTAAAAAGGCATCTTTAGCCATAAAAAATAGCTAATTCTCAGTGGGAAAACCAGAGTCAAGATAAATTTAGAGGGAAAGAAAGCATGTCCTAAAGCAACACACCACATGAAAGGGAGCATGAAATATACATCTAGAGTGCTATATTTAAAGCTAGCAGGTTGAGGCAAAATTGAAGGATCCTTGTCTCTTGGAGCCTTATTAATGACGCTGACAGCCCTTTATCTCCAGGCAGCCGTTTGGAGGCACCCCTCCCACCCTGGTGACAGACAACCATCACTCCTTGATAGCTATGAGATGATGACCTCTGCTCATGTCCTAGCTGATAGATCAGGAAAGCAGCAAAGCCTGCAAAGGCAAGAAGGAGGGGAAAGATATAAGAATGCTTTCTCACTGTAATGATTTTGCTATCTTTGCCCTGTGATTAAACAGAAGTCTTAGCTCTAAAGACTGCAAGCCCCTCCCCACAGTAGTCATGATTATTACATACATACAGGCATATGTGTAAGCATGTGCTTGTTTATTTATTGATGCTTTCTTTTTTTCCCTCTGGATAGGCAAGAGAGGATGGATGAAGAACAGGGAATAGAAAGTACAGCAAGCGTGCAAATCTGATCCTTGTTAGTGGGTGGTACTGGGTTCCCTGTCAGAGCTTCAGGAATTTAACATTTCTCTTTTTGCTTTAACCAAGAAATAGAGATGACGACAATTTTATTGCCTTCAAAGTTACAGCACCTCTGAAGTCCGAATGCACGGCTCTTTCCCTACGCCTGTATCACTGCCTGGCTGCTATTGTGACATCAGCAGCGGTAACTGGCTGCAAACTTGGATTTTGTGTTTTTCTTTTCAGTTTGCCTGGAGTGGTGAACCATTTTTTAGGAGTGATAAATACATGCTGGCAGCACCACGTTATTTCCTGGCACCAGGGATACTCCAGGCTCCAGGAAACACGGGAGGCTTTGGGGGCTGAAGGAGTTCAGCTGCACAGACAGGCTTCCTGCTGGAGAGTGAGCCAGGTGGAGGGATGCCAATGGCGAGGGCGTCCGGGCTGCCCAGGCTCTGCAGCTCTGGAGAGACAGCTCTGGCTTCAATCACACGTCTCATTTGTCACCATTTTTCTTGGCTCCTAAACTGTCCCTTAGAGTACCACAACTACCACCTGATAATTGCACCACAACAGAAAGACTGTAAAGTAGTAAATCTGAGTCATAGTCATGACCTTGTTCAAAGTTGTCAAAAAGTAAAGTTACCAAGTTAATACCAACACTATATTGTGGGTTTTGGAGTTGGATTCTAGAGCCAGACGAACTGGGTTTGAATTATCACTGCACTACTTATTAGCTCATGTGACTTTGGGCAAGTGACTTAACCTCTCTGCGTCTCAGTCTCCTTGTCTGTACAATAGGGTTGTTCTAAAGTCCGGGTTGATGTGTATGCAAAGCCTCAGTATGGCCCTTCGTATGTGATGCTCACGTTAGCTTTCATTATTACGTAGAAATTTGATAAAGTGAAGAGGTAGAACCCAGAGAAGTCATTAGCCAAGAAGCTTTAATATGAGTGTCAGGATAACCTTATTTAAAGTAAGTCCCTATGGCTGTCCCTTCAAGAATTACAGGCTGCATGAACGAGGGGGAGCACTTAATATCTCGAAATCTCAGTGTCCTCATTTGTAAAATGGGGGAAACGACACCTTCCTTTGTGAGATGAGATGAGATCATCTGCACAACATGTTTGGCACGTAGCTGATCAAGGAAGGTTCCTTCTTTCCCACATCTTGGGTCCACTTTCAGTTTAGGTGCAAATGAAGTGTCACTGCCATATCCCTAGGACTCAGAGCAGCTGTGAGAAAGCCTCCTGCTCTAGAACCAGTGATGGGTACTACTGGGAGGAGGGCTGGGCTGGGCTCAGGTGGGGTGGGGCTGGGGTGGAGGGACAGGGTGGGGGGAGAGGGTGGGGCTGGGTGATTTCAGTGTCATAACGTGGAAGGAAGTTGTGATGATCTGGGTGGTTGGCGCCTGTGCCTGGATTCTTGTTGTTCAGGTGACGGAGCTCATTTAATGCAGAGATTCAGAGGATAGAGGACTTGCCTATGGGTACGCTTGTCCTGAGAGTCTCCCACAGCCCATGGGCAGAGGCTGATGCTGCTGAGAGCCAGGCACTTACTCCGAGCTCTCCCTTCCTCTCTGCTCACATCCTGAAGGGCTGCTCTCCGGACCTTTGCCAAACCTGCCCCTCCTGGATTAACATGCTAGGTTTTAAAGAATTTCTCTCCCTCACCACCCTCTCTCCCTCCCTGCCTTCCACCAACACTTACAGAATGTATCTGTGCCTTCTGCCAGCTGTTGTGCTAGACATTAAGCCTCTATGTGGCTTTAGTGTTAGACTGATTTCCTGGTCTTCTGCCAAACTCATTCTTAACAACAGTTCCTCAGCCCCTTTTCTGGCCATGTTCTTTGCCCACTGGAATTTTCCAAACCCAATGTGCCCGTTCTTAGTCATGGTTCTTTGCCTGGCCCCTTCTGCTGGATTCTGACCCTCAGTATGAAAGAGGTGACATGGTTCTCCTGAGAGGGAATGTTTTGTCTTTAGTGATTCAGATGTTCATCTATGTACATGGTGGCCTACGTAGCACTTCCAAGGAGAGGAAAAGAGGCTTTCTCTAATCTCTTTGCAAATCTCCCACATTTTGCTTTTGAAAAATTGGAGTGTGTTATGAACTGAAGCTTTTGGCCCCTAATTCATATGTCGAAATCCTGACCCTCAATGTGATGGTATTAGGAGGTAGGGCTTTTGAGAGACGAGGCTTCCACCCTCATGAATGGGATTAAGTGCTCTTATTAAAGAGACTCCATTGTCCTTTCTGCCGTGTGAGGACATATCCAAAAACCAGCCGTCTATGAATCAGATATGGAGTTCGCTAGAGCCTTGATCTTGGACTTCCCAGCTTCCAGAACTGTGAGAAATAGATGTTTGTTATTTCAAGGCATCAAGTCTGTGGCATTTTTCTTAAGCAACCTGAATGGACCAAGGCAAGGTGATAACCTGAAGGAAGAATTCAGTTTTTCCCTTGAAAATCTCACCCCACCCTTCTGTTTCACCCCTGCTGACACCTTGATCTGAGGCCTTGGCATCTCATGCCTTTATGAATCCAGTAGCCTCCTGTGAGCTTCTCGATACCAGTAAAATCTCGACAACATAATCTGAACCATCGGATAGCGCCCACACAAGCCCTGCTTCCACAGCACTGCCCATGGTGCCACTCACAATTTATTGCCCCTCAGCTCCTAATTTATACTTCATTGGCCTGATTTGTGAAAATGGATCTTGGGCCTTTAATTTATTTTTTCCTTTGCCAGCTGGCATGAAGTTAAACTTTTCCAGTACAGAGCACTGGAGAGATATTGTGTGAAGAATGCTTCTTCCTGGTTCCTGTGGATGGTTCCAGAGAAGCCTAGAGAGTGCTACATTTTTCACCACTCCCAGCCCTCGAGTTTTTCCCCAATGCTAAGTGCTAGTAGGATGCAGTTTTCCCAAGGTTTCCCAGCTCTCAATTTAGGGACCCCAACAGTAAGGCCTAGATTCTATCTCAGGTTTCTGCTCCGCAGCCCTGTGGGGCTGAACATATAGAAAACTGCCCCCACCTCCCAGCGTAACAGGTACCCAAAAGTGCATTAGGTTCGTACAGAGGGAAGCCTCTCCAGTTCCCAGTTTCAGCAGCAAGCACAGTCACCCCAGCACCCTCTATGCACCTGACACTCTCTGCAGGTCCAAACTTAAGCCTCAACTCACCAACATGGTGATATTAGTTTTTGTGGCTGTTCCAATGTGGACACTGCACTCCCTGGGCCTCCCCGCTGCAGCAGTACCCTGACACCCTCAGTACTCCTGACTCACTGCTCGCCTGCCCGGCAGCCTTGGCTTACCTGATCTCCAGCAGGTCGTTCCTGCTTGCCAGGTGGGCCAGCAAAATCCTCCATTACCCAGTGACTGCAATCAACCTTCTCCATTGAGGTGTAAACCTCTACTTTCAAATTTGTGCTTCCTTGGGTGTCCTTTCTCTCTCTCTCTCTCTCTCTCTCTCTCTCTCTGCTTTAAGATACCCTTTATCGTCCTCTTTTTATCTTTATACTTTCCTATCATTAGTTAATAGTTCTTTATATTAAACGTTCTCTTTTGAAATTACTGTGTGTGATGATTAATTTTATGTGTCAATTTGACCAAGCGATGTTTGATTAAATACCATTCTAGATGTTGCTGTGAAGGTATTTTTCCAATGTGATTAACATTTTTTTTAGCCTTCTTATGCATTATTTATTGAAAATAAAAACAGGAGTTTACATACATCATATTTTCCTATGGTTATTCATAATTTTAGTTAATTTTTGCTTTTTTATTGCAGTAGATATTATTTAATATTAGCTTCAGGTGTATAGCATAGTGGATAAACATTCATATCCCCTTGATTAGTCTAGCACCCACCTGCCACTACATATAGTTATTACAATATTATTGATTATATTCCCTGAGCTGTACTTTACAGATGTGATTAACATTTCAACCAGCAGACTTTGAGTAAAGCAGGTTGGTCTGCAAAATGTGGGTGGGCCTTGTTCAATCCATTGAAGGCCTCAAGAGAAAAAGGCGGAGGTCTTCCAAAGGAAGAGGAATTCTGCCTCCAGACTGCCTTCAGTCTCCGGTTTTAACATCACCTCTCCTCTGGGTCTCTAGCCTGCTGGACTCTCCTGTAGAATGCAGACTTGCTAGCCCTTAAAGCTGTGTAAGCCAATTCCTTAAAATCACTCTTTCTCTCTCTCTGTCTCTCTGCCCTTCTCTCTTCTCCTTCCATTCATATTCCAGTCATCCTTCAAGGTCCAATTCAAATTCCTCTTCCTTTGTGAAGTCTTTTTTGTCTCCTGTAGCCATGACCATTCCCTCTGTTCCTACAAAGCATGTCTGTGCCATTACATAGTGCCTCACGGGGTTCTTTTTGTGTATGTGCTAACATTTATTGAGATTGGGTTCTTATTATGCACCAGGCAGTGTACTGTGCACTTTTAATGGTCTAATGGGGGAGATACCCCATCAAACCCTCTCTGTGTGGGCCTATGTGCTCCCCCAGGAGTCACCATATAATTATATTTTTTCGTCCTTTTCTGAGGAACCAAAGGAGATTAACAAACAGGGAAGGACTATGTTAAGTAAGACATCATAAGGTCAAGGTACCCCTTTTACAGAAGATAAATGGCAGGTATGTCAATGAGGGAAAGGACATTTCATATGTGTCAGATTCCTGTAAGCAATCTCTCTGGGCATCTGAAAATTATAGATGCGTGGTGGTTCAGTATTTCTAGTAAATAATAAAGAGAAGCCTTTCCGTTGAACCGGCCTCCAGTAAGAACCGGCATCCTAGGATGCACAGTGAAACCCCAGGGAGGTAATAGAAAAGGGTCAGAAAACCTTCCTCCCTTTCAGTACTTGCTGTGTCATGTACACAGAGTTTACTGGGAGTTTCTAAGCAAACTCCCTTCTGTCTAAGCTCAAGAAATCTGAATGGCTAAGACTTTTGAAAAAAGGAAAAAGACTTCCATCAGCATACTGCTAAATATAGCGTAGGTAATTTCTGAATGCATTTAGCCTTGTCCTGAGTGAAGATTAAAACGGCAGCAGACTCATCTGATTCTTCATGTCCCAAAAGGTTTGTTTTAATACTCCTTGTTGATTTGGGCAAGGTTATAAAATGATCTCATTGTGAAGATTACATTATCTGCATTCTACAAACAAGGAAATGGGGGCAAGTGAGGTTAAATAATTTGACAGAGGAAATACAGCTAATAGGTGGTAAAGCCAGGATGTGAACCAAGGCTTACTTAACCACAACATGAGACTGTCTCCCTGAAATGAGATTTATTTCATAAAGGCCAGAAAGACTACATTTCATGCGTGCAGTCACCTTGGGAGGTCAGGACTGTTGTTATTTCCATCTTACAGTTTAGGATTAAGGCTTAGAAAACCTCACTGCATTGCCCAGGTTTACCCAGGTAGCAAGTTAGCAGGGCTGAGGCCTGGATTCCAGTTTGTGAGGTCTAGAGATGGTGCTCTTAGTCTCGTTAGATGTACTATTTCGTGTGGGTGTTATGGACCAAGGTAGATAACACGCTCCATCTGAGCAGACATTGTGTTTTTCCCAGATAGTAGCTAAGACAGTGTTAGATACAGGGGAAGTGCTCAATTGATGAACAATGATCAAGGCGAACAACCATTAAGGAGCCCATAATCCTCATGTTGAGCACCAGTTTCTTCTGGAATGAGGGCCTGATGTTTTGCTGTGTTTCTTCACAGCTATAACATAACCTCTCCAAGGACATGTCTCCCTAGCTCTATTTTCAGAAAAACTTCCATCTCCTTGGAATTGTGTGAGAAGGGCTACTTGTCTACTGACTCTGGCTTTCCTTCTATGCTTGAGGCCCCACCAAAATATAAGAGTGGCTCTGGAGGACATGCCCCACAGGACAGATGACAAGTATGACGATGGTCAGAGCTAGTGCAGCCTGATTAAGAGTGCATAAAGAAGGTGCTGGATGCTCTGGCCCTGCTCTGTGGGGATCTCACTCACTTGCTGTTACCCAGAAATGGAGGCAGACCATGGGCTACTTCTCTTGATTCGGAGAATGACCGTGCAGAGTGCTTCTCTCACTGTTTGTCTTCATTTCAGAGATCTCATTAATGACTAGCTCTTGCCCCATAATGAGGACAAAGAAAAATAACACAATGGAAGAGATATTCTAATCACTGACTAGACCAAAGCTTTGGATGATGTGTAGGTTTAATTTGTTACTCTGTCCCACATTTACACAGATGTGGAAAAACGGACTGGATATTAATTTTCCTTTCAGTGAAAAAATACTTAGACCCTCAATGCTAAATTGTATTTTCCCATAAAATAATTTAACTCGATGAGCTCTACCTTTATTCTACTCATACAGAATTTTTAAAAAATGCCTCAGCTTTGTAGCCTAGAGATATTATTCTGTGGAATTGGCGACTGTGATTTATTGGAAATATTATTGAATGTAACAGCAATAAGAATGACTACCTTTAATTTTCTGCCCATTTTGTTCTAAGAATTGTGTTAGATGCTTTATATTTGGTAGTTTATTTAATTCCAACAATATCACTTTAGAATCTGTGTAGACCCTTCTATGAGATTTCAAATTATGCAAATTTGGAATAGAATTATGTAAACATCCTGCACAAAACTCAGGAATACTCCCAAACAAAAACTTCAAAACACACGGGTCATGAGAACTCTGTTCACTGTTGCTCAAGGTAGTAAGTACTCCTTTAGATGCTAAATACAAGTACCTGCCATTCTCTGTCAAGATTGGTCTTGAATTCCTTCAGTTCTTGGTAAAGCATTCCTTACATGAAATGCAGTCATCTTGTTCGGTAAGTCTGGAGAGCACAGAGCAATGCAGGGTGTTCCTTGTACATGGACAAGGATCATTTAGTGAACTTGAACAAGCTAAAGGGGTGTGTGGTCATAAAGAAGCTTGTTAGTCTTTCACCTTTGGAATGTGAGCTTGACCACGCCCCCCTCATCCCTTCCTAGCTCATGGGCAAAGTTAGCATTTTCAGCAGTTATTAGACAGCTTATGACGTCCAGTTGAGTACCACTAAGTGGCTTTAATTTCATCTTCTTAATCTTGCCTTTGGATTCCTTCCTTCGTTCCCCTTCTCCCTCCTTACTTCCTTCAGCAAAATATATACACAAGGGTGATGACTTTTCAAACATAACCTGTTATTTTTAAATAATTGTAGATCCACAGGAGATTGAAAAAATATAATACAGACAGGTCCTCTGTACCCTTCGGTCAGTTCTCCTAGCTGTAAGAACTTATAAAACTAGAGTAGCACATGTGTTTTGAAGGGCAATAGCTTATTGAGTTTAAGTTCCAAGTAAAAGAATCCATAATGAGATGCAGTTACCTTCTTGTCAGGCCTCAAGTCAGGGCAGGCTTTACTAGTGTGCCCTGGTGCCATCATACAAAGCCCCCACAAGCGGAAGGATGCAATCAGCATCTTGACATTCTTAATGATTTTATCTTTGACTCACAATTTTTCCATGAAATAGGTGGGACAATGGCTCATGTGCTGTGGCTCAGAGCCTTGGCTCATATGTAGTTCCACTTCTCTGTCTCTGTGGGACATGATGTTGGCCTCCTGCTCCTGCCTGGTGACCACTGCTTCCTTCTTCTGCTGCAGGGTGCTGGATGCGGGTTCCAGAGGGTTTGTGGAGGGAGGGGGGAAGGCATCTGGTGCCTGTGAGAGTTTGCACTTGCTCCAGGACATCCTCATGCCTGAGAGAGTTACTTTGTATTAAATAACATACAAAACACCATGATAAGTCAAGACAGAGATGGCTCAAGAAAGGGAAAAGCTTTTAAACTGCATTTTGAACAAGGGACCTGACATTTTCATTTTGCATTGAGCCCCACAGATTGTACTGCCAGCACTACTTAAAGCTATTTTATAGACCAGCCTCTTACAAGAAACCTAGGCATGAAGATGAATATTTATCAGGAAATAGGACACGTTGACAGAAACACAAAGGAATGTCTATTTGTCAAAGGCAAAACTAGTTCCCACCAAGGGCAGAAAAGTCTTCCTAAAGTACATTCTTATCAAGTGAGAGACGTGTATTAGCCTACAGGGCTCCCTGCTCGTAGAATACACTGCATAGCCACAGCCTGGCCCTGGGTTCTCCATGCATAATCTACCCTTATCCTGCTTTCTGAATTTCAGATTTCACCAGACCTTGATTCAGATCCATGCTTGCTGCTAACTAACTGTAGTTCACGCACTCCCAGATCTGTGCCTTTGCTTACAAGTATGCCAGTGTATTTGCAGAATGCCATTTTACCCATTCTTTAAGGCCGAATTATCACTTCTCTCCTAAAGCTCCCAGCCTGTGCCCCCCTCACAGCCTTTGTACTTGTTTCCTTCACCCCTATCATTCTTCTTCTAGGCCTAGTATAGCTAGAACCACCTTGTCATTCAGAGAGGAAGTCACCTTCTAGAGAAGTCTAATACCTGCTTGAAGCTAACCTCCATCCCATTCCATTCCTCTTCCATTAATTGTAATGATCACTTTTTAAATTAACTTTGCATGTGTTTTACTAGTGAAATGATCCTCTCTCCCCATGAGAGTGGCGACCTCTTTTGCCTTCTTCACTTCTGTATCCTCACACCCTAAACCATGCCTGGTATATATTTGTTAAATAAAGAGAGGGTCCTTTCTCTCTTCCAAACACTGAAACACATTGTATGTCGTATTTTGCTTACACGTTTTCTCCCCTCTTCTAAGCTATTAGCTTCTTGAAGGTGGGGAATGATTCATTCTTACCCCTCACAATGCCTAGGCGAGACTTGGGATTCAATAAGTCTTCACTGAATGCAGATATAAAAATAAATGGTGCAGAGGCAGAGCATTACTTTTCTCTTTTAGAACAACTGGACACAGCATTAAGCCAGAGAGATCAAAACTAATTGCCAGAACAAGAAGTGCATGCCACTTAGGCATTCACCGTGTCTGTACCAAGGACAGCCTTGGAAAAGGGTTTAATCAACTAATAGCACACGGTATTCAGAGTGACCTCTGTGTTCATCACAATGCCATTCTTTTCAGGCATTTGGTTGCCTTTGTGGCCTGTGGGATGAAAAGCATCCGAAAATAGAGACCAGGGATGAGGTCTAGTTCTGATGGAAGGGATCAGAGCAGGAGGGCACTTTCTTTATGAGCATCGGGCATCTGTGTTATTCTTTGAGCAAAGCACTTTGATTTTCATTATTGATAAAAATGGAGACATTCACCCACAAACCACTTTGGGAACCTAGCAGATGTGAAGAAGGTAAGGTGGGGTATTAACCTAAAGAGTGACAGGTTTGGGGCAGAAATGGCACCATTAAGTCAAAATAGTGTATAGAAGCGTGATCTGTTCTGGTTGTGCTGGGCCGACTGACCAGCTCAGCTGGGTTGAGATGAGGCTTCTTAAGCTCTAGGGTAAGAGTCTGGAGCTGCAAAAGACCACCAGGCAATGGAGCACAGAGAGGTTATACACAAGGCTGGGGACCTGGAGGCCAGGCAGAGACGGGGCATGCAATGTTCTGAACTTGTTCACACAGATCCCTCTTCCCTTACCCAACAGAAGAGCTCCTCAGTGGGAGGCGCTGAGCCTCAGGGATCGGCACCTCCACTGCTAACGGTGAGAAGGAGAATGGCTCCTCTCCCCCTCGACTGCGCAAAACCCTGGGATGGGGGGTCTCTGTGTTGTGGTGACACGTGGTTTCACTCTTGGAGAGACTTAGGAGTTCAGAGAGGGTTCTAGGAAGGAAGGGCAGTGTGTGGCACTTACAGAACAACATAACTGAGAAAACTGTGGGATAACCATCCTGAAATCTGTCTGCTGGGGCAGGTACCTCCTCAGGCAGCTGAGGTTAACTGCAGGTACTGACAGAAAAAGGTGTGGCGATATCGGGTGGTGGAGCTAACTTGGGGAGCTGATTTTAGAAAAATTTTGCAGCAAGGTCCTGGAAGGGTTGGTGGAGTAAAGGCTTATATAATCTTCTCCCTGGGAAGGAAATGCCTCTTGTGTGACAGGGCAGCACTGCTGGTCTTTTATGGGATTTCCACTTCCCTGGGTCTTCAGTCCAAGCTGGCATTTTAGACAGCTCTGGGCTGCAGTGACAGGACCGCAGGTGGAGGTCATAGCTTGAAATCTTGCATCTAGGAATGCCTTATTGTAATTAGCTGGGTGGGGCCCTAGCCTGCAGGCCGCATGCAGGACCAGAGAAGGATGCTTAGAGAGGTCTGACCATTGATCCTGGGGTGAAAAAACTGTTCATTTCCTTCTCTTTTCCACTATGGAGAAAAGTGTTCTTCTTACTTCTTATAAAAAGGAAGTTCTGCGGAGCCTGGAATTAGATCACAAGCACAGTTTTCCCCTCGAAAGCATCCACTTTGGTGCCTGACACTGCCTTTGACATAGCTTTTTCATTCCTTTCTGACAGTACAGATCAAAGAGCTTGCCTTTAGACTCGTTTAGTCTGGGCTGTGAGGTTTTATTTTTTTGTTTTGTTTTTGTTTTTCTCTATTGGCTCAGACAAATCTACTTTCTCTGGGTTGCTGTAATTGCATCTCAACTGGACTCCCAGTTCCATGTTTAAGCCTCCTCCAAGCCATTCTCCACTCTGAAGCCACAGGCATTGTGGTAGTTTCCTATGGCTACCGTAGCAAACTGTCACAAGCTTAGCAGCTTAACACAAAACAAATTCATTCCCTTAAAGTTCTGAAAGTCAGATGTTGGAAATCATGGTCACTGGGCCCAAAAAGCAGGGTGTTGGCTGGGCTGCGTTCATTCTGGAGGCTCTAGGGGACCAGCTGCTCCCTTGCTTTTCCCGCTTGAGAGGCTGCCTGCATTCCTGGGCTCATAGACCCGTATCATTTCCATCTCTGCTTTCTCTGTCACATCTTTCCTGAGTCTCCTGCCTCCCTCTTACAGGAATCCTTGTGATGACATTGGGCACAGGATAATCCCCAACTCTCAAGATTCTTAATGACATCCACAATGTCCCATTTGCCATGTATGGTAATATATACACAGATTTCAGTGATTCGGATGTGGATAACTTTTAAGAGGCGGGGTAACATTATTCTGCCCACCATGGGCATCATGCCACTCAAAGATCTATAGGTGATTTCTCATTGCATGTAAAATAAAATCCTTACTCCACCACATGGCTGGCAAGACCCTGCCCACTTTTCTAGCCGTTCTTCAAACAAGCCTTTCTCTGGCTCTCTGCTCTTATCACATGGGCCTGTGCCCGCTTCTCTTAAAACCTCAGACTGTCTCCTTTTTAGCATCGTAGTGGTTGTTGCTCTTTTTGGCTCAGTTGTTCTTGTCCCAGCTCCTCACATGACTGTCCTCCTACTTTGGGTCTTTGGCCAAATGCCACATCCTCTGAGAGACTTTTCCTGGGAATTCTTGTTTGAAGGAGATCTCACCTTACATCCAAGCATTTCATAACACATAGCATACTCTGTTGTAAAATTGTTTGTGTATTTTTCCCCTCTATTGCTAACGTGTAAGCTCAATGAAAGCAGGAACCATTTTGTTTTGTTTATCAACAGTATCCTCAATGTGTGTCATGATGCCTGGTGAATATTTGGCATCCATTTACTGAAAAAGACAGCATGAGAATCTTAAGGAAAAGCTCAGCATAAAGCATCACTCTTCTCCTTCTATGCTCCTGCCCTTTTCATTTAAATTTGGTTGATAAACATTATAACTGTCTAGGATTGGCAGGTGTACAGCAGAAGCATGTCTAGTTATGGAATACACTGTTTATTGTAAGGAAGGAATCGAACATTAATTGTGTGGCTATTGGAAATTGAGCTAGGACCTTTCATTACTTAAACCTCAAATGCCCCCTGTGTGTCAAACATTCTGGGTCCCACTTAAAACAAGAAGAAATTAAGGCTCATGGTAAGTAACTTGCCTAAATTTAGCATGCAGTACAGTGGAATCTGAATATAGTTAGTTTTCGGATACCAAATCCAGTACCATTATTATTGCACATACCTGCATATTCCAGACAATGTAGGCAATAGGGAAGAACTTGGACTATGGACCTAGACTTAAATTCTGACCATGCCACTTAGTAATTATGTGACCGGGAGTAAGTACCTTCATCTTGGTGAAATTCAACTTCCATGTTTTACATCATTGTTATGAAGAGTAAATGAAATAAGATATGCCAAGCACAATGCCTGGCAGTAAAATGAATGGTTAACACATGGTTAGTCTAAAATATTAATAGAAACCTGCTACTCAAGAAGAGAAGTGATTTTTCTTCTCTGCTTCCCTCTAATTTAAAAGAAGCTTGAGTGAGAAAACTTGAAAGACATGCTTCTCGTCATTAGCCTGTCATATTTTCATCATTACTTCTTCCTGTCACAAATTCTGGGGGTGCCAAAAATATATACATATTTTAAGAGATGTTATCTATGTATTACTTTTCGAAGTTGAAGTGAATTACACTAGCAATATGTAGTATGACATTCATTCAAAAGATGGTGTTAATCAAATAAATGCTAGTGTCATCATGAGACAGGCAGGACAGACAAAGAAAATGACGGAAGCACTGTTCTTGTTCGAGGAGCACAAGACCATTTTAAAGTGGTATTGAGATTCAAGGATGCTGTTTGCATTTCCCCCACATTCTTCTGACTTAACACTCCTTGACTTCTACCTATGGGGGACCTTAAAAATTGTGGTGTACCACAGAAAACCGGCTACACTGACAGTACTTTGGGAAGAAATTGAAATGGCATGTGCGGTGATACAAGTGGACACTCTGGTCACTGTTGCTCAAGCAGTAGTTTGCTGTAATCAGAAGTGTCTGGATGCTGACGGTAACCACTGTGAGCACCTCTTGTAATTGCAGAAGTCAAATGTGACTTGTATTCATCTTTGGTTATCAGTATATATTGAGTATTACAATTTTAACACAGCTTTTTCCTTTCTTAAAATGTGTATACATTTTTTAGGCACCCTCTGTATTTTAATGCTCAAACTCAGTGAAACAGGTTTCCCCATCAGTAATGGCTATTAGGTAACTCACTCAAAATCTGCAGAAAAAAATTAAAAATTTATCAGTGCTGAAATACTGTTCTTTGGAGCAACAGCTCATTTGGGACATTGGAAGCTAAAGAATGAGAAATCTTCAAGGTGGGTGAGAGAAAAGGTCCTGAGACCCATCAGCATTACTTTCTCATAAGATCGTCTCCCCAATGGAATACTTCCACCAGTAGGGTTGGTTAGTAAAGCATGTATCTTAAGCTCCCCTGCTAACAATTTCTTTCCAGCTAACACTTCATGTTACTATGCTGAAAAGATAAATCTGTAAAAAACGTTAATATGAGTTATGCCATACTTGCTTAAAGTCTCCAATGAGTCCCTATAACTTTCAGAATAAAGCCCGAACACATTTTGCTGTTTAATAAGTCTCATTTCAATCTACCTTTTGAAGCTCCTTTTCTTGCCACCTTCCCCATTCCATTACTACTGCCTCAATGTACCCTCCACTTCACGGAGAGGGTGCTGTTAGTCACTCTCCCTTCTCATACGGATAGTTAACTCTGAGCACGTAGGAATGTTTACGTTCACAAAAACATCGGGAGACTCACCCCTGCTTTCCTTACAGATCAGAAGAGCGTTCTTGATGTGGGCGAGATCTCACTAGCCCAAGATTGGGATTGACCAAAATCTATGGGCAGTAAATGTATTTACAGGCAGTTAGGAAGGTGTAGAGAATGTTAATAAAAAGGAACAGCTGCATTCAAGTGTTGATTCATTGACTGATTCACAAATACTCAGAGCTAGTCTGGTCGGTTTGTTTTCCCCATGGAAAGTTCAGTCACGTTTTAAAGTAAGAATTAGCAATGACATCTCAGCTTTCCTGTGTAAAACATGTCCTAACAGATATGCATGCTTAAGTCCCAGGTATTCATGGCTCTTTCATTTCAATTTGACTAATATTTGTTGGACACCTACAATGTATAGTCACTCTCTTAAAGATAAAGACATATAGGAGTTATGAAAGTAGAATAAATTAATTATGACCTGGAGGTACTGAGGTCTTAGGAAGGAGGCCATTCTTTGGCATCTAGAGATATTGGAGGGTGAGAGAGCCAAGGAGGAGAAGTGGTGTGAGAAATGGCCCGGAAGTTGAAGAGAGAAGGTGTCTTGAGGTAGCAGCAAATGAAATGGGCTGGATGGCGTAGAGTAATCACTGAGGAATGCTATGTAGGTAAGTCTGAGAGCTGGACTCATGCTGTGGGAACTCTAAATGTCAGGCCGAGGAGTTGAATTTTGTTCTGTGTATAGTAAGGAATCACTGAAACTCTTTAAACAAAGTGATACAATCCCCCATTACTTATAATAACACATGATGAAGAGTTTGCAGCATTTTTAAGGTACAACTTTTTACCATCTGTGTTCCTGAAAGAACACATTTCTAATTTCTTTTTGAGAAAGTACTGTGAGCTTGTGTATAAAAGAGTGTATTCGTGAACAAACACAAGGAAAAAAAAGGATTGTATTATCAGAAAGGTTATGTCTTGCTCTTTTATGTTCCACAGAGTTTACAAGAATGTCAACAGAAAGATTGTGCGTGGCTAAGATTAATAATTTAGATGAAAAGTTTCTAAGAACCTGAACAAAGAAAATAAAAAATACAACTGCATTCTAGCCAAAATATGGTAACAAGGTGAATTATCAACTGATTTCACAATTACAGCTTAGAATTAAATTTAATAAAGTCATATTCCATAAAGTTACAGGAGTACTCTGACTGTCCAGTGTATATTGAGGTCTAGCTCAGCCAAATAGCTGAGTGAGCTTGGGGAATATGCTTTCCTTTCTAAGCCTCAGTTTTCTCATCTGTAAATGGGCATAATAGTGTTAGCCACCTCAGTGGTCACTGAAATTAAAATGTTAAGTGCTTACCACAATCCTATTTTGTTCATAATAAAACTCTTAGCAAATATTTGTCATTTTTGTTACACTGTTTTCCTTCCATTTTTAGATAAAACTTGACGATGAAAAAAAATCTTTCATCTTTTGCACCCCTATTCCATTAATTTAGTATTTTAAGTTTTATAAGAAACAGATGGTTCTCATTATTCATGGATTCTGTAGTTGAGGATCCACCAACTTACTAAAATTTATTTGTAACCCCCAAGTCAATACTCATAGCACTTTCATGGTTATTCATGAACACATGTAAAGTTGCAAAAAATTTGAGTTGCCTAACACCCATGTTCCCAGCTGAGGCCACACAAAGCAGTGCTCTGTCTTCTTATTTTAGCTCTTATTCTGTAAGTAAGTGCCCTTTTTGTGGTCTGTGAAATGCCACGTTCTTTTTATTTTTATTTTTTTGTTGTTGTTGGTGGTGGTGATTTCACTATTTTAAATGGCCTCCAAACATAGTGCTGAATTGCTGGCTACTGTTCCTAAATACAAGAAGACTGTGATATGCCTCTGGACATAATATCTGTGTTAGATAAGATTTGTTCAAGCGTGAGTTACAGTGTTGTTGGCTGTGAATTCAATGTTAGTGAGCCAACAATACATATTCAGTAAGGTATATTTAAACAGAAACATATATAACACAGGTTATTTATTGATTGATGGGTGAACATGTTGTGATCAGTGGCCTGTGGGCCTTGTGTTTCTCCTAGGAAGAGTGGTTCAGTATTCACCGATACAACATTTTCAGCAGCTTGATAGAACTTCACTACTGAGAATAATCAGGATCGACTGTACTTATGAAATGTCCTTATAATAATAAATATAATAAGAAATATGTTAGTTTAATCAATAGGCACACACTATAAAAATATGTACATTTGTAAACATAAAAATATTGTTTAATATTTCTGGAAACTTGGTAGTTCTTGGAAATTTTATACGGCTCAATTACACTAATTTCATTTGCTATGCTTTTATAACCCCTCCTTTGTTATAGGCTGCTAGCTTTATGCTTCAATTTCATGAAAAATTAATTAAAATAAAGTATCAAAAGCTAGTGTTTTCATTATTTTATTCCTAAGATGTTTGTTTCAGGCTATTTATAAGTCTTAGTAGTCCTCAATTAAACTTTCGTTTGCATTTCAGTTCAATTGGTTGAGCTTTTTGAGTAATATTCATAAGGTCCTGATAATGATGATATTAATAGAAATCAAATGCATCTTTTTCTTTCCTTGGGTGGATTTTTTAAAATTCATTTTTATTGTTAGACTTATTGGGGTGACATCTGTTAGCAAGGATTACATAGGTTTCAGGCATACAATTCTACAGTGCATTGTCAGCTTGTTGTATACTAAGTTCACCACCTAATGTGACTTCTCTTTCTATCACCTTATATTTAGCTCAAATGCAACTTTTAATTGTAGAGTGAATGCCAGTCTCAGAGAACCAGGAAGGGCTGTGCCTGGGTTCTCCTTGTGAAAACTCAGACACAGAAGCCCAAGAGTTGTGTGTTCATAGATTAGCAGGCAAGTCTGGCTCAAACACCATGTTGCAATATAGATTTCCATTAATCTTAAGGCAGTTTAATATTTTAGAAAAGATCTGTAGAGAGTTTTGTTTTTTTGTTTTTTTAGAATTTGTTTTTGTTTTTAACAATGCTCCTTAAAAAGGAATTCTTTATTTTAATTTATCCAGAGTTATTTTCTAGGCTTCATGTCTTTAACTTTTGTTTTTGGAAACTTGAAAGAATTCATAGTCACCATACTTTATATAATAGCCCACTATGTTCATAAAGACAACTGAAAATGTTAATAAATACACTTTGCCATTTAAACCACTGATCTTTGTGCTCGCTTCGGCAGCACACATACTAAACCACTGATCTTTGACAGCTGATCAGAAATAAATAGCACATTATCCAAATCAACTAAGACCTTGGTATCTATGGTATGTATACCTCAGACCGAAATGCACTAAGAAAATAATAGAACTTCTATTTTTAGACCTTTATCTACAAACATAATAATAAACTAAACTTTGCAAATATTTAATATACAACTTCTCCCAGGCATCATCATGTAGCCTGTGCTTTAATCAGTCACAAATTAGGAACCTGGACTCAAAACTCCTCCTCCCAAGGGCGGAGTGTGGGTTCCACACTCGGAAGGAAGCATTGACTGCAGACCCATGACCCTGTGTTCACTGTCAGCGTATTGCAATGTATGTGGGTAAGGCGATAAGAAAGTATATTACCTTGTATTTTAAAATATCTTTAGAATACTTTCTAATGATATGGGGCAATGATCATGAAATTCTTCTGCACAATACAGAGGTTTGCTGGTTATATTACAGGGAGTCAAATTTAAAAGTGATCTAACACTGTTCTTATTTTTGTTTTGTTTTTTAAAACAAAACAAAAAACCTGCATGAGGCACATTTTCTGACCTTTTATTGTGATGACAAGTAGCTATTAGTAGTGTGTTACTTAGCCAATATTTGAAAAAGTTAGCAGATTTGATTTGCCCCTTCAAGGTAAAGGTCACATTTTAATAATGGATGAGAAAGGAGCTGCTTTTGAAAGAAACTCATGTTATGAAGCAAGCAGTTGGGGAATGCTTCACTTATTAATGATTTAGTTGCCACAAACACTAGGTTTCACCTATAAAATTCTTATCTCCACATTTGAGGCACTTGAAATTTAAAATGTCCAAATAAGATGTTCTGAATCCATTTGTTAAAAATAGTAAACGCTGCCCAGTTAGTCTGCATGGACGAATGACTAACATCAGGGAAGATGGAAATTTACTAGCCCAATTTAAGGGGAAAACTTTTGCGTAATTGGTGGATGGGACAGAAAAACAAGTACCATGATTCAGGAAGTGCATTCAGTAAAGGACTTCTTCTGTTCGGATTTCTGATTTCTCTGTAAAGTGTGCATTTAAGTTATGAAAGCCACTAAAACTATGTATAAAAGTAAACTGAATTCTGAGGTAGGCCTTTAAATTTCTCTCTCACAAAGTGTTAAACTAAGATTTTTAAAAAATAAGGTATATCAAATACGTGATCTCAAAAATATTTTAACATGAGGAAGAAAGTGTTTTTGAATCTTTAATAAATTTTAATGCTTATTTATTTTCATGTCATTCTTTTAAATTTATAGTTTTTGTGTAAGTTTAACAATATCAATATATATTATCTGAGCAGCATATTAATATAATTTATAAACCAAGTCCTATATACCAAGGATGTGTGCTAAAATTTTTCTGAAAGATTTATATAAAAACAGGTTCAGAGATAACTGTTCTGGACTACCCATTCTAAGAGCAGAAAATTTAAAAAAATTGAGGAGACTGGATTCTTTAAAGAATTTTTTTCCCCAAGGAGGAGTGCTTAAGAAAAAAACTGCCATCTAATATTTGTATTTCAAAAAGAAAAGACAATTCAACACCAAAAAAAAAATTGCAGAAGAAAGGATAAACAGTTAAACTGAAAATAATTTATTATTTTCATTATTTATTATTCATAGTACCTATAAACAGCTTACTACATTGTCCTTTACAAAGTATTTTGCTATGGACCCTGCAAAATATTTGTAACGGTACTGGTCTGTAACTCAAATTCTCACCCTCTTATTTTTTCCAAATATAATGTGTCATGCCCTTTGTACTTTTCTTTTCATAGTTTGTTTCTGAATACGAGATGCATTTTTACATTTCCTATGGCAGTTATCCTTCTTCAGGTCTCCCTGGGCACAGGCTCCAGACAAGTAGATCTGGTGCTATCTTTCCTGAGAAAGGACTCCACAGTGGCCAGAGGGCAGCTCTTTTGCATCTTCATTTTAGTTTTGCTTTCTAGATGCCATGGCCCACCCGAACCCCTTGGCATTTTTGGTCTCACACAAATATACATTTGGCTCCTCTTCATTCAGTATGTATTTGTTCTACCCACCAACTACTTCTCAAATTATTAACATTATTTGAATTCTAAGCCTATCTTTTGTGATACTAATCATCCTTAAATCTGTGGTTCCAATCTTAATAATCAAGTTTCATATTCCTATTTTCTTGACTACTATTGAAAATGTCAAGTTGCAAAGTTTCAGAAACAACCCCTGAAAACTCATTATTTACTTCCACTAACAGCAGAGACTATTGATGAAAATTCCTTGTTTAATTTTCCAGCTAATGATTATTTTTTAATTTGTCATTCAATGTGTATGTTACAAGAAAAAAAGACTTAACAAAACCAAAACTACACTGAAATCTCCACAAAGTTTTACAGTATGCTAAGAATTTTCTCTTTATCTCCAATGCCATCTCTTAGTCATAGGAAATGAGGTAAACTGGAAGGCACTTGCATGAAAACAAAATCTGTTAAAATTATTGCAGCTTCATCACAATGTCAACAATGAAAATATTTACTGTGCTTTCCTTTTCCATGTGTGGCTTAAGCCTCTGCCCTTTGAGAAGTTATGTAACAGAGGTTATCAATTTATGCATCTATGCCAAGATTCTCAACACACAAGATCATTCAGTGAGAGCTGTCAGGGTCAACTCTAGACAAAAATCATTTAGTGCACTCTCTGTACCCTAAAAATACTCTCTTTCCATGCTTTAGTCAACAACTTCCTTCCTGCCCTATCTCCTCACATCACTCGATGGTCAACAGGCTTGTTGTGGTGCCTCATGCAACATTAATTTCCCAGCAGGAAATTCCTGTCTCACCTTCTGCTCCCACTTATAAGGAAGCTAATCAGTAGAGACTGGGTGTTTACCTTTAGAAGTTGTTGGTTTCTGGTATGCAGCAACAACAAACTAACGAGGAAGAGTTCTAGGGTTCAAAACCACTCAGTGGTTCTTCATTGCCACCCAAATAGGGTGGAGTCTCCATTAGTCTTCTCCATATACTTCATGATGTAATCAGATTAATCTGCTTATGCTTCCATGGTTGGGTCCCAAAACATTCCTGTCCAAACTTTCCTCCAGCTGTTGCTTCCATCTAGAATTTTCTTTCCCAAATTATATGTGCAGAAATTCTACCTATGCTAAAAGTTTAAGGTCAATCATCACCCATTAAGAGAGTAGGAATTTTGTCTTATTCAACTTGGTTTTTAGACTAACGATGAGCTGTGTTCCTTGCACACCAAAGACGGTTAATAAGAGCATTTAAAATTAATAAACAGGAAAGACAAAAACATGAGCTATTGGGGAAGTCCCAAGATTATAAATTTTTGAATTTAGGGTAGGATTCAAGGTAGATTCAGCAGCAACAAGTCTAAAAGAGTTGGAGAAAGAACTCTAATATCTGAGTAGAAGAAATAGGGAGTTGATTAGTAATGAATTGGAGGTTTTCTTTCACTTCACCTAATAAAAAGGAGAGTGGTGATTTTAAGAGGTAAGGCCCTGAATATATGGTGGAATAAATATCCTCAGCAGGGTAGGAGGTCTAGGGAATATTCTTCACAGTGAGGCAATTTTTTCTTAAGATTTCTTCTTACATAGGTTTGACCCAGGCTTTCCAATTCTTAAATCTTGCTTAACCACTAAACTGTATGAGATGGTGGATAGAAATTCTCATGCTAAGCAACTCCAAGTCTCTAGTTCCCATAGCACCCATTACAGAGCAGGGCAATCTCACGGCTACTGATGATATCAGATCTGATGAATTCTCTGTTGCCTATAAATTATTCAAAAGCAATTTCAACTTACCAGAAATGAATTTCTCTTTCTATGGAAAAGGCAAGTTTTGGTCATTTTCACATTAAAATAACCCATAATACTCAAAACTAAATAGATGGTTACAAAATATTTCTCAAGAAATTTGTCCTTTGAAAACTAAACTGACCTAAATTCTTATCTTTTTACCAGATTCAAATGCAATTTGACCTCTGTTAGATGAGAGAGCTGGGGGAGAATTAATATTAAACTGACCTTGAGTTCTCTCAATTTCTGATGAAAAGCTTCAAGTTGCAAATGTTCTTTCTGTGCTTTCAGAATACATTTTTCATAGCTAGAGCAGGTACTCCATTTGCAAGCATTTTATTTTAAAATATTTTGGGTAGAATTCTATGCAACTCATTCAGCATTATAATTCTTTGCAATATAATGAACACAGCTGACCACTACCACACAAAATGGCCATGAGCACAAAGAGGTTTGGGGACCATAGCCTAGTTTGCCTTGTCATCATGTTTGGCCCAAGGACACAGGAGATAGCAACCCCTGCCACTATGCAGTATTTAGGACAAGGATGACTCAGTTTAAATAGAAACATTATCTTAGTTCTGAGGTAAAGGGCAGATCTGCAAGCACAATCCTCTATATAAATGATGATGACAAACGTATCCCAAAGGGAAAAACACAAATGGCATATGTCCTTCATGAATAATTTGCCTTAATTGTCCATTCTTAAATGCGGATGCCGAGAAGTCCTCGTGAGGAACAATACACAAACTTTAACTGATTGATTCTCCTTTCGCTGATTTAGAAGGTATTTAACTGAAATAAGGAGATAAGGCTATTGCAGAGAAAAATAATGTATTATGAAGCCATAAAATAATTTCCACCCCGATGAAGCCTCTGACATTTTGGTTAAAGCATTTAAAGAGTGTGAATAGTGGTTGAACAGTCTTTGAGCAAAGGTCATTAAGGTTCTGAAAAAAGGACCGTCTTTCCAAAGGCCCTGTTGATACAACCTCTGCTGCTATCGCTTATTATCAGGCATTATGGCCTACTAGGAATATCTGTGGAAAAAGTCATATGCCTTCCCTTCAAAGTTTTTATGATAAAAAGTATAAATGAAATCAAGCATTAAATGTGTCAGGCTATATCAGGCAACCAAATAATTCTGCTCTTTTTGTTTGTTTATTGGGATTGGGTCAGTGGGTCAGTTAAACAAACAAAAAGCAGTATGTACAAATGAAAGATATTTGGGCAATAATGTTGTAAACACTATGTATGGTGTCAGATGGGCACTAGATTTATCAAGGGGAGCACTTTGTAAACTATAAAAATGCCTACCCACTGTGCTGTACATTGGAGAATATATAAATAATATTGAATGTCAACTATAATTTTTAAATGTATATATAGTCATGAGATGTAGAGGACAGCATAGGGATCACAGGCAACGACACTGAAATAGCTATGTAAGATGTCAGATGGGTAGTGGACCTGTTGGGGTTATCACTTCGTGAGGTATGTAAATGTTTAATCATTATGTTCTTTTGTACAACTCAAACTAAAAGAAAAAAAGGTGGGTGGGTAAGAAGTCCAAATTTTATTTTGGTCATAGTTTTTAAAATTAAATACAAGGATACCAATGGACACGCGGAACGTATACGTTTGCCTCCCCAGTCCAATGCATTTGCTGCATTCTCACTGTCTCCTGCAGGAGTGTAAATCGCCTCTTCCCAATATACCATCTCACAAACAGAATTTTCTCCCCATTGTGTCCCCCAGAACAGGATGCAGTAAGAGCTCAATGCTCTTGAGACTTAGGGAGAGCACATTACTGCCCACAAAAGTACACCATCTATAGGAAACATAATACTGTACCCTTGACAAAATGCCTAATGTCCTTTATTTATTCAAAGCCAGATACCAAAGTGCTCCTTTATGAGTTATAGATTAGAGAACCAGAAATTACCAAAGATTTATGTCTTTTTTTAATAAAGGGAACTATTAAAGGTCTATTTAAGACTCCTTAATGTTTTGCAGGTATTTGTCACACAATTAATCTTCCCTTTTTCCCTCAGAGGTGTTTTAGCCTCTTCTAGTTTTGAAGAGCTGAGTGCACTAGGAGAAAATAGGAGGCCATGCTACTTGGAGAGCTGAAGCAGTGGTAATATGTACATCCTACAGAGCCTCGGCTATCACCTTCACTGCGTATAACATTCATGGTGTGTGTGTGTGTGTGTGTGTGTGTGTGTGTGTACTTATTAAAATTCATATTCCTGAGACTCATCTCATGAATTCAGATCTGACAAGTGCCTGGGTGATCCCAATATATAGTTCTCACATTCCATTTTGAGAAACACTGAGATGGAGATAAGCAGGCAGTTTTAACGCTCTTACGAGCTACTTTTAAATATGTACAGTTGATATTTGAAGACTTCAGTCTGTCCCTTTAAACAGTCTTTTCTGCTTTCTTGGGCTGCGCATCACCCCTTCTGGCACTCCCCTGTGAACTAGTGCCACACTGCTGGACTCGATTGCCTACCACCTGCACACTAGGAAAAAGGACACATCTGCTGTCTTGGGGATCATCCTTTTCCCTTCCCTCATTTAAACTTTAGTTCCTTCAATAACTTTATTTATAGCAGAAAGTAAATAGCACTTAAGAAGCAACTTGATGAACTAACTCTAATGCTTTGTTAAGACTATAATAATTGAAAATAGCTTAGCACTCCCTCCTCAGTTGCCTTGCTTTAGCTGTGCAAAAATCATTCTCCTAGATACTTGTTTTACCTTAAATATTATCTTCTTGATATTTAGTATTTAAGCTTTCTTCACCATTCCTTGGAAATAGCCTCCCAATCCCATCCCTCCCTCAGCTACTCTCAAATCCAAATACTTATCAGTATTTGAAACTATCTTGTTTCTGTCCTGTCTCTTCCCACAGTAAAGTGTAACTCCATGACAGGGTTGGCTTTGCCTATTTTTATAGCTTTGTCCTGGTATCTCATAACCTTTTAAGTATTTTGCCATTAGCTGAATGGATGTGAATTTCTTTGAGAAATATCTGTTAAAGTGGACATGGCCCCACAGCCTTTCTTTTATCTCTGAAAAGTCCAGGTAGTGGGACAGCCCAGGAAGGGAGCCTTTTTGGGAAACTGGCTTTCTTCTAGTTTACACCCTAAGCATGCACTTGCAGGTGGGATCTTGTTGTAGGGGAAGAAGCACAAGGGGGTGGGAGAAAGCCAAAAAGGTGAACAAGTGCATTTCTTCTTATTCTAAAATGTCCTTTTTTACTGGCACTTTTTAATACTGGACAAATAGCTGCAACTGGGTATCATCCTAAGAATTATGGTCATCTCATGGGGAGACAACTTTCCTATGTGCCCTTACACCTCCTAAACCAGAACTAGCTGTTTAGTGCCACTGCATGGCCTTCATAGTGGATGATATCCTACGCTGGAAGTTCACAGCAACTATAAAGAGGAGAATTTCAGGTGAATATCAGCCACTTGGTTTGAGTGCTAGATCTTCTGTTGTAAATTATATAATCTTTAATTCTCACTTCTGTGTTTTGGAAGAAGAGGAGGTTGGTTTAAATTATTTCTCAATCTTTTTCTGAATTAAGAAGAATTTTGTGATTCAAACAATCCAAGGTAGGCTCTGAAGAACTACTAATATGTGTGAGTAAGCTACTCCACCTACTGGGCATCTCTTAAATTACAAAGTAAGTTTCCAAAGAGGTTTTGAGACTTGGAGATGAATTTATTGAGAATCTTACCGGAAACTTGGAGATTCCCTATTATATTGACCACGTGCACATATTGACTCATTCCAGGCTTTCTGAATGCCACAAGCATTCTTCCATTGCAGGGCTATTTATATGCTCCATTCCTGTAAACTCAGCAAATGATGCTCACAAATATTGCTTAATAGTTTTAATCTTTGTCTCTTTTGTCCCTTTCCTTTCTCCAGGGGCTGACACGGGATGTGGGACAAGTGGATGGGCAACCAGAGAAGGCTGATATCCGGACATTATCAGGGTGAGGTCAAGCTCTGAGACATGAACCTGGGAAACGAACCAGGAACTGCAGTTTCCAGGGGCCAGTAGTTTGCAGGTAGGCACAAAACGAGCGACAAAAGCAATGAGAGAAAGCTTGGTATAGTGAAAAGAAAGAACATAGTCTTTTTTGCCAAATGGACCTGAGTTTGAATCTGTGTTCAATTATCAGCTACATGTCCACAGACGGGTTACTTAGTGTTAGGCTGATCAGACATACCATTTTAAAGGGGACAGAAAATGATACTGTCCCGTTTCAAATGGTATGTACGATTAGCCTGGTCTCACTGGGCTAAATTCCAGGTGTCATTAGGCTGACCATACGTACCATTTCAAACGGGTCAGTGCCATTGTTTTCTGTCCTGTTTGAAGTGGTACATCTCGTCAGCCTATTTATTAGCCACTTCGTTTGGGATAATATGTGTCAAGGGGATGAAATTTAGTATTTGAAACTTTATGGCAGACCCTGTAATTATTGGTTTCCATATGTTACTTAGTTTAATCCACATGAGAACCTTACAAGGTTGACATGATCGTATTTCATTAAATGTTGATGGCTCATCCTACACCCTCTTCCTGAATAATCTAGGCATGATTGTAATTTCAACAACCACGTGTATAGTGAAAGCAGATTCCTGATTTCTGAGTGTGGGTTAGGAAAGAAAGACAGTGTTGGGCAACTCGTTCCTGGAGTTTGTGCTAGAAAAGGAAAAGAGAGCTAGAAAGTCCCCCCAAAATGTGCACTCAAGGGTTAGCAGAGACAAATGTGCTTTTAAATTGAGGGAAAGTGCGATTAAAGATAAGTCCACACAAAGCAAGGGAGGCCCGCTGGCCCAGTTAAGGGGCTTATACCCAGCATGCAAGTACTTCGGAGCAGCACATGATGCCAATGACCACTCACACCTTCCTGAAACACTATCTGGACTCCGAGCACATAAGACACCCTTCATTTTCCTTTTGCCTCATTGGTTATTTCTGTTCAGCCTCTACTGCTGAATTCTTCTCCCTGCACCAGACTTCTGACTGGTTCTGTCCTCATCACAATGGCTCAGACCTAAGCTCTCTTCTCTCGTAATCGGCATTCTTCAGTGACCTCAAGGCACATAGTGCCAACTCTACATGCAAATGATTAACACAGCTGAATCTCTTACAAGGTCACTTCCCAGAGTTTCAGCATTCTGTCTCCTCTGTATGGTCACCCGGATATCTGTAGGCATGAAACCATTTTGGTTGCAAGTAGGACCATAAGGTGTCATCAGAAATTAACTATGTTGTTCCTTACACTGCCCATTCAAACCCCATTCTGTGGGCCTGATTCTTCTTTGCTTCTTGGATCAATTCTAGGAAAAGTCCCGAGTTACACATTTTTCTGGTAACTCATAGTTTACTAAAAGATATGATATAAAGTTACATCCCCTCATTTGTAGTTTTGCATTCCATGGTTTCAGTTACCTGTGGTCGACCATGATCCAAAAATATTAAATGGAAAATTCCAGAAATAAACTGTTCATAAATTTTCAACTGCAGGCCATCCTGAGTAGCATGATAACATCTTGTGTCAACCCCACTCCATCTGCCTGGTACATGAATCATCTTTTTGTCCAGGGTCTCTATGCTGTAGAAACTACCACCCATTAGTCACCAAGTAGCAATCTACGTTATCAGATTGTCACAGAATTGCATTACCTTGTGTTCAAATAATTCTTATTTTTTTTTAGTAATGGCCCTAAAGCACAAGACTAAAAATGCTGGCATCTTGATTTTCCAAAGAGAAGCCATAATGTGCTCCCTTTAAGTGAAAGGTGGAGAAGGTTCTTGACTTAATAAAGAAAGAAAAATATTGTATGCTGAGGTTGCTAAGAGCTATAGTAAGAGTGAATCTTCTATCCACAAAATTGTAAAGAAAGAAGAAGAAATTCACGCTAGTTTTTCTGTTGCACCTCAGTGCAAAATTATAGCCACAGTGTGTGTAAGTGCTCAGGTAACATGGAAGAGGTACTAAATTTGTGGGTGGAAGACATAAATAGAAAATGGGTTCCAATTGATGACAACATGTTGCACCAGAAACCACAGAGTCTCTATGAAGATGGTGGCGAGGGACCACCTGAGTGAAGTGACACCAACATTTACTGTAAGTAAGGAATGGTTGCGCAGATTCAGGAATATGTTGGGACTGAAAATATAAAAAGTACCGAAAAGGCTGTGTCTGTTGATGAAGAAGTTGCTGCCACAGTCCCAGCAGAGTCAAAGCAGCTGATTAAGGTACTATCCTTTGTTACAGGCTTAAATTGAGGGTTTGGGAAGGAGACTTCCATGGATATGAGCAGTCTATTGTATTCGAAGATTGGAAGCTGCAGAGCTGGACTGACCTTCAAAACCCACACTCTATTCTCTTCACCCTGCCTCCATTTCGGTTTAGAGCTTTACAGCTTTTAAAAGTGAATTGTTAGCATCTTGGCGATTTTGAAAAGGAATATCATTCACTTGTCTTTCATAAAAGAAATCAGAGATTAATAGGCCTCATTTACAAAAGAGATTCAAGACACATGACTAAAATAATTAATCTTATTTCATGCTTCAAATTTTACTTTTTGTTCAAAATGAGGTCTCACACTCTTGTGTGCCATTAACACCCTTAGACTCCTCCCCCAACATAACAAAGTAAACACGCTGAGATGATCAGAGCTGCTGAATACAGACAAGCATTTAAAGCATAACACTGCTTTTCTTCTTTGAGCATTTGTAAAGCCCAGTGTGTGAAGTGGCTTCCAGCACCCCCTTCTCCCCCACACACCCACATTTGGGTTCTTGCATGCATCGCTTCAAAGAACAAAACAAAAACTGGCTTATTCTGCTACAGTGTACAGAGAATGCTTCCTTTTGTTTTTAACCTGATTGAATGTTCAGTTATATCTTTCATAAAGTTCAATTTCTCTGCCGGTACCTATGGGCTAGATATACCGACCTTTAGGATAGAGGGTTTATAAGGTAAATGTGTCCATCAGTTATTCCTTTCTCTGAGTCTTCAAGTTTTTTCCTCTCTGCTTGACTGCCCTTCAGCAGCATTCACGCTTAACCTGGTATATTACACTTTAAAAGCTATAACAAAAATAACAATTTCCTCATTCTCCCACCCTTTTCTGCTGTCATTGGAATTATCCCTTTGTAATGGCAGATAAGTTAATTAGTACCAACTGTATTACTGACAGAAATAAAAAAGCTGAAGTATATATATATAAATGCTTCTTTGAATACATCAGAGAGCTTGTAAGACAGTGAAGAATAATGGGGCTAAAATCAGTAGATGAGCCCAACATAGCGTTCACTTCTGCTGATGAGGTTGAGGAGCCGAGCAGAGCTTTCAACAGACTCATGAAATTCAGACCCCATCTATCAGGCTCTGAGTTAGAACCCCAAAGAATAACCCTAGGAATTGGGGCAAATGACAAAAAAACCAACCCTCACAAGAACTGGAGGTTGCCTTCAGCACAGATTAGATTAAGATGACCTGAGATTAGTGCCCTTATCCTTCTAACAGAAACAAAATTCCAGAAACAGCAGATGATAGACACAGACTTGTAGGGGATCCTGCATGACCTAAAGGGAACTTTAGCATGACTTTTATGTTAAAAAAAAAAAACAAAGAAAAGTTCCAGCATTTCAGCATACACAAAAATTATTTTTTTAATGAAACAGAAACTAGAACTGAAAATATAATTATTGCAATCAACAACTTTTTGAAGTTAATTTGCTATTAAGGTAGGCAGAAGTATGTCAGAAGAATACATCTATAGAATAAAGCACATTTCATTGTTTCTATTGAGAAGTTAACTAAGTCTAATTGTTCCAACGAAAGCCAAAATAAAATGGAAAGACATATTCCAAGTTTTGAAAAAAACTACCCAATCTAAGATTGAGTTCTGTACCCTGTGAAGTATTAAGGATAGATAATGGTATTCATCAATAATAACTGGAAAATTCACCACCAGCAGACCTTCAAATAAATAGCATTCTTCTAGAAGAAAGAAAATGTTGCCAGGTTAAATCCTTGAAGATGTAGGAACAGATGACTACCAATAGAAAATGTAGATATGTGGGTAAATATAAAACAATATTGATTGTATAAAAGAATACCAATAATATCTCACAGGATTTGCAATCTGTGTAGAATTAAAATACATGAAAACACAATATACTTCTTAGAACATGACTAAATTAGATGTTGCATTATCTATAGAATAGTATAAGTACTAATGTACGTTCAACTCTGATGAGTCTAAGTGCATGTTGTAATACTTTTGATATTCACTAAAAGAATGGTAAAAGAATTAGCAATTACCAAGTTAAATGGAATCATAAAACTATTTAATCAATTGAAAGGAGGCAAGAAAGATCAAAAAAGAGAGTAGAGAGACAAACTGAACACAAAAATAACAGTAGTTGTAAATTCAATTCTATCAATAATTAAATTAACTGAAAATGGACTAAATGCTCTTCAGTTATCACACAATTTCTCTAGTCTCTTTCATAAGACTGGTCTACAAAGGCTGTTTACATTTTTCCAATTCATATTAATCAATTATTTGTTTCTTAACTTTCTCTATATAACCCAGAGTTCTCTTGCCAAAGTTTCCAGTGATTTGCATAATGCCAAACCCAATGGATGCTTCCCAACACTCATTACAGTGTGCCTTTCAGTAGCAATGGGAAACACCAATCGTTTTCTTCCTTAAACTTTATTTTTTTGTCTAAGTTCCATGACACACATTTTCCTGGGTCTTATTTATGCATCTCTGGCCACCCCTCTCAATCCCTTCCAATCCCCTCCCTCCATCTCTGTCCATCCTCAGGGTTTAAGTTAAAGGCTCTCTTTCATCTCACTTTATATTCTCTCCCTTAGCAATCTCATCCATTTCTGTGGCTTCAAATACTGTCTGTATGTTATAACACATATAGTATATACGACACTATACATGCAACACACACACACACACACACACACACACACACACCTCTCTCACAGTAGTTCAATTTGAAGTACTAATATCACCTCACTCAGTACCCTTGTAACTGGCTCCTTTTTCAGTAAATGATGCCTTATTCAACAAGTTACTTTTGACAGAAACTTCAAAGTTCTCCCTAATTGCCCCTATCTTCACCATATTTAATCAACTGCCAAATCCTGTCAATTTTTGCTTTTAACTGTGTCTGGAGATCTGTCCACTCCGTTTCATTATTCCTACCCAGGTCAAAACCACTGCCTTCTATTCTCTGGTCTATGGCACTAGCTTTCTAATTTGTATTTCCATTCCACTTTTGTGTCCTCTAATTCATTCTTCACATAATAGTTAGAATGATCTTTTGAAAATTCCCTTGCTGAGACATTTTGGTGGTTACTATTGTAGTTAGAAGAACATCCAAACCCCGCTGTCATTAACTCAGAGCCCAGAGTCACCAGCCTCCTGCCTACCTCTTTACCCTGACTGCCTGCCTTCCCTGCCCTCTCCCTTGTACTCTAGCTTAGCTACACTGGGCTTTCTCTGAGTCCCTTATACTGTCCAAGCTTTTTTTCCAGCTCAGGGACTTCACAGGTGTTGTTTCTTCTGTCTGGAGAATGCTCCTCCCAACTTTCTGTATGGCTTTTATTCAACCCTCAGGCCTCAGTTAAAATGTTATATCGTCAAGAAGAAATTCATTACATATTCCTCCTCTTAGTTTATACTAGACCCTCTATTTTACTCTTCTGCCAGTGGTCAACTTATTGCTTTTCAGCTCCAAATTCACCCCTCAATATATTCTCTGCAGTAATGGATGGAATTCCTTTACAGCAAGCACCGTGTTTTCTCAGTGGAGAGCGTAGAACATTTCAGGAGGAAGTGAGGCTCCTGCTCTTCCAGCTGCAGTGTGAGTATGTGGACATCTGGGGGTGCTCTATCCCAGTTATGCACCCAGACCATCTTATTCCTGGAGGACCTGCAGCTCCAGTGAGGCTTAGCGATCATCTTCCTGTGACCCTTTCCAGATGGACATCCTATGCTCCAGGTCTCCGCCAGCCCTGGTGCCCTGATGCCCTCTATTCACGTCCCTTCTCCCCTTGGTTTGTTTCCTGCAGTCCTACCTCACACCGCTACTCTCTAGATAGGGCCTTCCCAACAGGAACACCTCACGTCCCACACCTCCTGCCACACTGTCACCCCCAACTGCTTTTACACCAACCAGTGGGTCGCAACCCCTTTGAGGGTTGAACGACCCTTTCACAGAGGTCGCCTAAGACCATCGGAAAACACATATCAGATATTTACATTACGATTCATAACAGTAGCAACATGACAGTTATGAAGTAGCAACGAAAATAATTTTATGGGGGTCACCACACCATGAGGAACTGTATTGAAGGGCCTCAGCATTACGAAGGTTGAGGACCACTGATTTACATTCATGCACCGGCTACCAGCTTCGATTCCCCTGCCCCATTTGTGCTCTTTGGAGTGTTGCATCCTGTTTGCCCTGTGACTGCAGACTGGCTCTGGGCCAGCAAACCAGTGAGCTGCTCTGTCATCCAGTGGATTCAGCTACATTTCCCAAGAAGATCTGAATCCCCAACCTGAGAGTAATCTCTCTTCTCTAAGTCTGCCCTTTCTTGGGTACTCACCTTTGTTACCATATAGAATTTTCTTATAGCCTGTAGTTATTCTTTTATCATAGTTGAATAATTCTTTATATTAAATTGCATTTGCTTAAATCACTGTGTAGTTATATCTCTTAGATCCAGACTGCTACAATTTTCTTGTCCCATCACATAGTTTTTCTTATAGTACCAGTCACAATTGCATACTTATTTATGAATCTATTTGTTAATATTAGTCTTTTCACAGAACTACAAGCACAAACAGGGCAGGTGCTATGTCTACTTTTTTGTGTTCCAAGTACTGAGTATAATGCCTGGCTCATAAATAGTACTCAATGCCTATTTGTTGCTTGAATGAATATTGTATGGCTGAGTTCATTTTCTGCTAATTCATTCTGCTGTTTTCTTATTAGACCCCATTACTTCTTCTTACCCATTGCTATCTATTCTAAAGATTAGGCATAATGTATTCTGGAATTTGTAGCACCATAAGGGATCTGATTTTGGTCCTTTATAAACAAAATAAACTTGTATTTTTGTATTTTACCATGTCCCTATTAAAATGTCTGAGGCCACAACTATAGTGATTCAAGATGGTTTTTTCTTAGTTGTGTCCAAACTTATTTTAAGGTTCACATTTCTTTTTCAAAGAGGACTAGAAGTAATTTTAAAAAATATATTTTAATTCCAACCACTATACCATCACACAAGTAATTTTTCACATGAATTCTATCCCAGGATTCATATGCTCAAATCCCTGCAGGGCCTAGTGGGTAATTTAAATGACTGGGCTTAGTGTAAGGAAATGAGGAGCAGCAGAGATTACGGCAAGTTGGATAGCACATGCTTCACTTGAATGCATTTAATTAAAATATTTGTAAAAACATTGTGCAAGCCAAACATAACATCTGCAGGCAACACCAGTCCCGTGAATGCCACCTGGCAAACCCAGACCTAAAACACTGGCTCCAGGATCCATTCTGAATTTCAACAACTAGGAATCTTAAAATATAGGGTACTCAATATAAGGTTGCTTTATGTATTTCTTTTGCTGAGGAAGGCTCTTAAAGAATAGCTAACATCTATCACTGTCACTAATTCCTAAGAAGAATCAAAAAATACCACCAAAAAGTAGAAAAGACACAATCTCAGGATAAAGAACCATCTATCCCATAAAAAAGAATTGACAAGCTTGCATCATTGCTTTTATTTTTGTCTTCTGATTATAGATGGAATAAACTTTGTTGTGGGACTTGCCCAGGTTGCAAATCATTTCTATCATAAGTACCTTGAAAGCTTAAAAAGAACACACAGCAACTAGGACCCCACTCAGGAGGTTAAGGGGGAAGAGACGGCTTGCACGTATATTTGGAAAACTCTTCAGGGGCTTCTGAAGCATACCCCAGTCGGAAACTTCTGGTCTGTTCCACCTTACCACTCAGAATACAGCGAACAAGGCTGGACCATCATTTCTCATGCTGATTATAGAGAATCCTATTTTCCTGCACTGGAGGGAGACAAAGTTTTCTCAAAGTAGCTGTTCGGTTCACATTGCCTTGAAAGGCAAACACCTCCTCGTCTCTGTCACAAATAAATGTTCACAATCTTGGAACAGAGAGCCTTCACAATGATTCAGGATGCAAAATTACTCCTCATTTTAAAAAACATATTGATTTCTTTATTGATATATTCCTTTCCGTGTTCCAGAAAGGAATTAAGGTCATTTAAAAATATATGTAAAACACGTGAAAAAGAAGCTTAAAATTAAGAGACTAGGGCAATGTAAAATAAAGGCAGAAGTAATGAGATTGTGTCATGAATAAGGTTAAACATCCAAAATTCCTGTCTCTAACGCATGTGATTTGGAGAGAAGCCAGCAGGCTGGGAGACAGAGAAAGCAGTGGGCCCTTTGCTGAGCTGAACAGTTTGCACACTCCCTGGAGAAGGGAGTCCCGACTCAGCTCCCACCAAATGTTGTTAAGGAATTTTTCAAAAGAAGTTGGAAATCGAGATTTCTATGTGAAATCTCTAAATTTTATGTTTGCATCAGATTAAAATAATTAAACATCACATTCTACGAGGCCAAGGAAACACTTCTGCCAGTAAGGTATGACCTGCATGTTGGTCATCTGAACTTCACACTGGAATCACCTGAAGTGCTTTTCTAGGGTCAAAGGCCCAGGCCCCATTCCAGAGTTGCCAAATGAGAAACGTCTGGAAGGAGGACTGGGTCTGCAGAGTATTTTAAGAACACCCCCCAGAATATCCAACCTTCAGCTATAGTTAGAAATACTGCACAAATCTGGGAAATGAAACGAGGTATTCCAGGCGGGTTCTCGGGTGATCTGCTCCAGAAGCCTTTGCTATAACCTAGGGGATGGTACCCAGGCACTGCGGTCCAGTGAGATGCTGGCTACGCTTTGCCTTAGCCCACCTTGATTTCTCTAGGGTACTAAGTATGAAGTCTGGTTCTTATTTTCTTGGCTTTGATAAGGAAGTTTTTGCCGAGGATCTGAAAATAAGGATAAACGAGATAGAAACTTAGGCCAGCCTTGATTTATGCAGCAGCAGAGAAAATAAATTACAATTCTCTGAACCTCTGAAGAAGAAAAAGTTCTTTCAAAGTCACAGAAAATAACACTATTCCCAGAATCCTACTACCTACCTTACAAGACGATACTTTAGTAATGGACTGAGGGCACTTCCCAGGGTTTCTTGTTCTTCACCACTCCAACTCTTACCCCTCCCATCCATTTACCTTCTTATGTCTGTAATAGTGGAGGCAGCCGTCATGCTTCAACACAAACCACCTCTTCCTCCAACCCTTCACGAGTCCGGAGTGAGTCCTCTTATGTAGGTAGCCGCGGCAGGTGGGCCAAGGGGTGTTGGGACAGCGGCTGATGTCAGATCCCACCACTAGTGTCAAGATGTCTGGGCCTAGAGGGACGAAGTTGGGGAAGTTCAGTGGTTGAATCTTACAGTTCACTGGAAGGATTGTTGCTTCTCAAGAAAAATGGATGAAGAAGAGGTTATAGCTTTCATAAATGGAATAAATGAAATAGAGTCTTGAAAATGGAATGAATCAGAGATCTTTAGTAATTGAACCCCCCGTGTTATGAGGAAAATGAAAGCTGAGGAGGTAAAGTGACTTTTTTGAGGACCCATAACTCATAAGGGATTGAATCGGATGTGGGACCCAGGTTTCCTGGCTTCTAGTGTGGACCTCTTTCTATTTCACCACCCAGCCTTGTTGTGTCTGATCATGAATGACTCAAGTCTGTTGTTCCTCACTGTCTGTAGTAACGTCAAGTAAAATCTTCAACATATTTTGATATATACCCTAAGAAGAAAGCAAGGTGATGTTTGGCCTTTCTAGCTCACTTTTATTCAAGATAATTAAACTCCTTGGCCTGGGTTAGCTGAAGGGAGGATCTAAACCACTGCTAATATATCTGTTGCCAATATATTATCTCTGATCAGAATCAATTCCCCACCTTTGAACTTGGAAGTAGGCAGAAATTCTAAGAGAGTTGAGGCTTATATAATCAGTGCTTATATAATCCCTTTTTCTTGCCGATCCAACTTAGTGCTGACGGTTGGACCCTGAGCTTCCAGGTGTCTGACCTCTGTTCCTTAGAGTGCTTTCCTTGGGGCCTGGACCTCAGTGGTACCCGCTCCCTTTCCTACAGAATCAGTATGGTGCATAACTTTGGGGAGACTGTCCCTGTCCCTGATCATATGAGGTCACTGTTTACAAACTGTGCTTTGATGCTGCCAGCATTGACAGAGACTTGCATCATACATCTACTTCTTGATCCATCAAGAAAATTCTCTGCATGTCATTCAGGCAGATAGCAACGCTGACATGCTTTGAAAACTGCAAATGGGGTGAGACTTCATTTACAATTCCTCTGAGAGGCAGGCCACAGCCCTGAAGGGGAACGTGTGGCCTTGGCAGCGCTGACTTCATCATGATGTCTGACATTGAGATTACGGATCTGTTTAGAGCTGTCTATGGAAATGGGTCAGTGAGGACACTCCTCTTATATAAATGACAAGCTCCAACCCAGGGGATCATTCCTGGCTGAGCCACATGGTCCTGAAAATAAAGATTTGTCCCAGAAAGGCTGACACAGTCTTAACTTTAGCAGCATGCAAAGCACCTTAGTAATTAAATAACTCTGTGTGTCAAGATAATTCTTCATTGCCATGTAAATACATTTTAATTTATTGAACTGCCCTTAAGCTCCTGTCAAAAACACATCTATAAAAATTAAAAGAAATGCTCCAGATTGACCAGCAACCCACAAATACCTTTTGTCTTTGGACTTGAGTCCCCAAAGGACTGTACTCCTGGACTAATATGCATAGTTGACACATCTGTCAATTTATTTATGTGGTGCTGCAGTGCGCTGCCCCTTGAGCTCATTTTTCTTTTGCTTACACAGACTGCACATGACTTTCTCTGATACTGACCAGGCTGAGCTTGAGTTTCAGGTGGTCTTAAACATGACTTGGTGCACCCAAAAGTTCTCTCTGGGGCAGGGGTACAGATGGTTCGGCTGCAGCATGATGTCATCATATTAAAGGGGAGTGTTTCACATCATTCAGAGTTAGTTTTTGCTGGGTGGCCTTACATGGTATGTGTCCTGTGTGGTCCAATGGTGCAATCTCCCCGATCTCTTGTGCATGTGTTCCAGGAGCGTCCCTGGAGTGTGTTCTTCTGTTGTAGTTGAGCCTTGTTTGCTTTTGGTGTGCCAGTGGATGGGATTGACTCCCAGGCTGACTGACTATGATGACTGGCTGCACCCACAGTGCATGAGCTGCTGTTTGTGGACTGATCCCTCAGAAGGGAATTTGCCTCCATGGTCTCTTGTTCCTTTTGAGACCACCCTTTATGTGTGCTGCTTGTAAGGTTAAGCAGACAGTGCTATGGGAAGGTCCGAAGCTGGCCTCTGGGTGAGTTGTTTCTGGTGTCTGTTGGGAGGAGCTCCCAAGCCTTGCCTGTGACTGGCCCATGACTACCTGGTAGAAGCTATAAAGCTATGCATGTGGTTAGCTGCTGCCTGTGCTGGACCTGGAGGCATGTGTGGATGTCCTCACTGTGAACTGAGGCCAGCTGCCACCAGTACTGGGCCTACGGCAGCTCAGCAAAAGGCCCAGGGGACCCTAGGCCTACTGTTACCTGCTAGCTGTCCGTAATGCTAAGCTGATGAAAGAGACTCCTTTGGTGCGCTGGCTGGACTGGTTGACGTGGTATTGAGAGTTCCTCTGGTAATGCAGCCCTAGTTGGGAGAGGCGGGGTCCCAGACAGTCATAGGGCATGGCTAGCGGTTTTTACAAGGTTAATGCAGTTTCAGTTCTTGAGCTACTGTGACCACCTCGCAAAATGCCCCAAGAGTACCACAGCCAGTCACTGCTTTCTTGGGGCCCAAGAGCTGCCCACAGAGGTTGCGGCACAAGTTGTGGCCCACTGCTTACTACCACAAGTTCACCAGGCAGCACTGGACCATCTGCTGCTATAAAAGACTTCTGTGGCTTGTGGTGTGAGGCCACCTGCCTGAGCACAGGGAGTGCCCATGGCAATGCAGCTCTAGGTGGGCGAGGCAGAGTTCCAGGGAGCTACAGGGTGTGGGCATTGGTTTTTATGAAGTTAATGCAGTTTTTCTTGCATCAGTACGGGGCCTGTGACCACTTCACCAAAAGCCCTGAGAAGACTGCAGCCAGCCACTGTTCACGCGGCTCGCAGATCCCTGAGAGCTGCACAAGGGAGGTTGCGGTGCAGTTCGCGGCTCACTGCCCACTCCTAAAAGTTCTCTGGGCCATCGCGGGCCATCTGCTACTATAAAACACTTACACGACTTGCAGGGCAGGCTGGCTGCTCAGTAGCCAGGAGTGCCCCAGGTGATGCAGTACTAACTGCATGGGGTAGAGACTCAAGCTATCACTGAGATGGTGCGCATGCGTGGATTTTATGAGACCAATGGGGTCTTAGATTTGGCCCTGTGGGGGCGGATTCAACATAGAAAAGATGGCGCCGTCCTCTAGACTACACGTAAGGCAGGCTCCACACCCGGATAATGGCTGTTGTTCCTCTAGCCCTCACCCTGAAGCCCCACAACTCAGTCTTTCCTGGTATACCTCTGGCACTTCTCCTGTTACCACCTCTTCACCAGAGACCAGGTGAGTGTTCGCAAGCGAGTCTGTGTGTGGGCCCTTTAAGAGGGCTTCTGGGTTTCCAGCTACCTTCTGTCTCACCAGGACAGGCAGGCAAAATCTTTTGCTGATTTTCACTGCCAAGTATTGTGGGAACTCCTCTTCCTGGCATAAGACCTCTGGACTCGGGAGCCTGGTGTGAAGTTGGGAGCCCCTCCCTCACCAAGATGGACCTCTGCTACCAAGGTGTCCCTCCCAGTGTTCTACCGCTATCTGTGGGTTTGTGGTCAGCCCATTTTGCATCTCCACCCTTCCTACCAGTGTCAATGTGGCCTCTTCTTTATATTCTTAGTAATAGGAGTTGTTTTTCATCTAGTCTTCACATGATTCCTGAGGTTGTTTGTTCGGTCATTTATTTGTAATTTTGGTGTGATGCTGGGATGCAGTAGGCATAGCATTTACCTAACCTGCCATCTTGGACCTGTCTCTCCATCCTTTACTTCTTTCTCTAAGTATCTCCTCACCCTGGAGAAAGGACACCCATAACATTTGCCTACCTCTACTGGACATCCCAGGAAACTTGCTTGCTTTTGGGGAGTGGGTGGGAGGAGGGATGTGGGAAGATAAATGGCTTGAGGTGAAAGAGTCAAGAGAACTTTGTTTCATTAGATGAAAGTTTGAAAATCATATCTTTAACAAATACTGTTCTTTGGTGATGATGTCCTTAAAAAGAAAAGTTCTCTAGCAAACTCTTATTCCCTAATACTTTGACCTAGAGTTTTGGAAGTAAGGAGTTGTGGGTGATGTTATTTACAACTACAGGAAAGAGAAAAATGATTTCTTTTTCTAATTCACACTTTCTCTTTGGATCACTGTCTTCTTATTATGCCACCAATCTTAAACTGTGTCAGAGTCGCACCTCTGCTGTCAGACAAACTCCACCACCTTCACAGGCGAAGAAGAGAAACGTGTAAGACGTGTGCTGTCCCTCAGGGCTGCTTGGTGGGCTGGTATGGGGTCCCAGACTCCAGAAGCACTTCTGCCTTGTTTTTAGTAAAGCCTGCAGTTAGGGAAACAAAGGAGCCCTCACAGACTCAAAGGACTTCCAGGTTGATTAAGCTTCATTGTTTTTCATTCCTCTCATTTTTAGCACTTTCCCCTTAATGATTAAATCTTCTATTTGAGTCTACTAGTAACTAGCTCTATAAAGGCTCAAGCTAGAATGAAGGACTTAAGTAAATAAAGATTCACATGGAGCTATTGTCATTCCCAGTGTGATACTGAATGCTTTCTTAAATCTGTTTTGAATTTCCTGTCAGCAAAATTAAGGTAATCTGTACACGTGTGTGTGAATAGTAGTACTTTTGCATAGAATTATTATTTGATTATTTTTATTTTATATTAAAATATTCTATATTTTACATTACTATATTATTACATTATTATTAAATAGAATTATTATTTCAATAAAATTATTGAAAACTTGACCTTGTAACATATGATGGGTCCTCTTTTCTAATGCTACTTTAGAGAGATACGACAACATCTGCACTGCAAGCTAACAAAGTAGACTTCCAATCTTGTGGCTGTAAACTTTTGGCCATGCCTCCAAAATTCTGGGCTGTGTACTGATGCTTGTCTGGTTATGAAAACATCACCAGGGAGAACTGATCAAAATTACAAATGTGCAGGCCACAACCAGGAATTTTGTATTTAAAAGTTTCTCTAGTGAGTCTGACATACAGTTAATATTTAAAATTTAATGCTTTCAGAAAAGTGACTGGATGTTTAAAAATCAAAAGCAGCAAAGTAGCAACCAGTAATATAATAGGATTTTGTCAAATTTTAAAATACATGGGGATGAAACTGAACAGAAATATATAAGGATAAAAAAGATATCAATTAGGCTTTTATGAAGTTTATCAAACAGATACAAGAGGTAAGAGGAAACATTTAGATTTTTAAACAATCTCTTAATAGATACTTCATAAATATGTATTTCAAGACTTCTATATATAAGATGGATTTAACAAAAGGCTCTATCAATTGTTTCATGATTATTGCTTTTTTCAGATAAACTTGTGACTTTCTCTCCCAAAGAGAGCACCCCAAAACTTGTTTCAAATTCTATATATTCCAGAAATACCCTGACCAATTTATAGGCTTTTTAATGTAGGTGGAAAGAATAGGGCCTTGGGGAAAGAGGGAAGTGGAAGAAAGAAAGGAGGAGGTGAGAAGAGACGAAGAAGATGATACCATCTTTAGGAAAAGGTGCATCTACCAGACTTGTCAGAACCAGAATCCAATGGCCAAGAGCAGATCCAGGACACCATCTTGCCCTTCAGGTTAACTTTAGCTAGTTATAATGGATTCTCATATTATTAGCATTATGGGCAGGGAAAAATCTCCACCCGTTGTGTCACCATGACAGTTCTAACAAGGGCCAAACGAGGACAAAAATCCTTCCTCCCAATGTGAAGGAGTGGTCAGCAAGGACCTACTTGGGAACACCTATAACGTCACCCCTAAATCTTGAATATTTTGTACCCTTATTTTAAAGATGATAAAATCCTGAGCCTCTTTGTTCTTCGGGGTCATTGCTCTTCTTTGGGGCCTGCCTGCTCTCACCCTGGTTTGATAGTGTGCTGTACTATTTCTTTTTTTAGTAAATCCAGTCCTTGCTTGGCTTTGTTCACATGACTTATTCAGTACATCACTGAATTCTTTCCTTTGACGTTTACCAAGAACCTGTTCTCCGGTAACAGTCTTGCTAACAAAATTGAACCTGTAAAGCACTACATAAAATTAACTTACTCTTATCATTTTTTCCTTTTTTCTTCCTCCTTTTTGTGGTGATGCATATTCTTCTCACAGACTCAGTGCATCTCAGTAATCCTGTTTTGTTTTTTGGTTTTTGCCTTCCATTACTGCCTATACATTTTAGAACGTGGATGGAGATAAAATTGTATAGGGTGGGTCACCATTCAGGAGGTATCTGTCTGTTGCTCTTGAACTCTGGTGCAGACTGCTAAGCCCTTCATAACCCTCAGGTCATTGCACACAATTTTCTTTGAAATTCAATTCCCTTTTGTTTTGTTTTGTTCATTTTTCTCCCTGTACTCCTAATTTTCCTCACACATCCTGTTCTGCACAATAGCCACTCACAGAACATGTTTGATACAGGACTGAGGGCACACTCTTTGTGTTTGTCACTTTATTTTACATAAATGATATTATGCTAAGATCTCATTCTAGTTCTGTTCTTTTTTAACTCAAAAATATTTTTTAAAAGATCTATCCATGGTACTGGCTAAATTCACATCTCCTTTATTGTTTCAAAGTGCAGCAAAGAAGTCCAAGTACATATCCATTATTGGTCACCCAGTCTTGCCTCTAAATACTCTCTACCACATGGAACACTGCATTGAATGTTCTTGTATTTGTCCTCTGAGCAGTTGCTTTGGACTTATAAACCCAGAAGTGCAATTTGCTAGGACAAAAATTTCTAAGTACTTCACTAGATGTTGCCAGATTGCTCTCTGAAATGCTTATAGCCCAACAAGAGTGCATAAAGATTTTCATGTTTTTCATATCCTTACCAAAGCTGGCTACAATCTGATCTCTAATTTCCCCTATTCCCAATCTGATAGATCTAAAATGTCATCTTGTTAATTTGCGTTTCTCTGATCACTAACCAAGTTATTCTACTATAATTTCTTTTATTGACATTATGTTTTTAACTAAAAAGTTGTGGTCTTTAATACATCTGAAGTCCATCTTTGTGTATGATATAAAGTAAAAGGCATCATGTATAAAGGTACAAATCCATCCAACTTATAGTTCTCTAAAAATGATGCAGTAAAACGTTTGTATTTTCTCCATTGTTTTGTGGTGCTACATTTATTATATATCAAATTTTAATAAATATTTAGTGTGTTTCTGAGATTTCTAATTTATTCCACCCTACTGGTGTATTTCTGTGACAGTAGCACTTTTTATTTAGTAGTATTATTATTATGGTTTTGTAATATACCTTAATGTCTGGTATGAGAAATTCCTTTGCCATAAATGATGTAGCTATTTGTAGACATTTATTCTTTTACACATACTTGAGGATAAGTTTGACAAGGTATTCAAATATTTTAATAAAATTTTATTAAAAATTTATTGAATATTTAGATTAATTAAGGGAGAATTAAGCTCTTTACAAAGATTTTCCACCCATAAAGATACTAGATATCTGGCAACACAATTTAGGTTGCTATCTGAATTTGTGTCTCCTGAGCTATAACTCTTTTTGCTCAGATAAATGCTTTATATTCTTTAAAAAAAATACATATCTCCAGTTATTTAGGTCTTCTTTTATGTACTTTGGTCAAGTTGTAAATATTATTAAATAAAGTCCTTATGCATTCTTTGTTAGATTCTTTTCTACTCTGTAGTTTTGTTGCTATTGTTAATCATACAAGGGCTGTCCGGAAAATATCCAGTTATGTAACATGAAAAATAGATGCTGTTATGGCTGGATGTTTTCTGGATAGTCCTCTTATATTAGTTTCCTTTAACTTTTGGTTATTACTAGTATAAGGGAACATTACTGATTTTTATAAGATCTTAGTTTGGTCACTTTATCTAATTCTAAGCATTAGTCTATTGATTTTGTTATAATTATATAATCTGCAAATAATAATGGTTTGTTTCTTTCCTTCTATACTATTTACCTGTATTTCTCTTTCTTGTATTATTGAATAAGTCAGGAACTTTGTTATTATGATAAACCGAGGTCACTAAAATTGGCATTATTATTCTAAATGTCAAAAGAAATGTGTCAAAAGTTTCTCTATTAAATGTTTTGTTGTTGTTTTATATGGTTTTCTCTTTTCATGGTTAGGGTTTTGGTAGACACTTTTTAACAAGTTATGAAAAGAAACTTCTATTCTTATTATTCAGGGAATTTAGAAATATATATTTATTGAACTCTCTTACATGATTTTTTGTTCTATTGAGATAGTCATGCAATTTTTTTTCTTTAGTCCATTAATGTGATGAATTCTAAAATATTTGCTTATAATAAGTTATCCTTATTTAGGGACAAATCATACATAATAAATATGATACATATATAATTTTAATAAATAGATTAATTGAGGTATCTACTATTCTTACGATTTGTACATCCATATGCTTGTAAGGAAAACTGACATATTATTTTATTTTTCATCCTATGTTTAGCTGGTTCTGAAATCAAAGTTATAGTAGTCTCATATAATGAGCTGAAAATCACTCATTTTTTCTTATTTTCTGGATTAGGGGTCATGTGTTCTTTGAATGTTGAATTAATTTCATCTATTAATTCAGTGACTGGCATCCTGGGCTTTTGAATGGAAGACAGAGTGGTGATGGAAATGGGGGAGCAGTAAAGTGGTCTTTTTGTTTACTCTTTATTATAGTCTGTATAAATTTTGTATTTATTCTTGCACTAATTTTGGATGCTTTTGGAATGTGTTCTTATTTATCCAGTTTTCAAATTCATTGTTTTATAGTTGTTGGAAGTAGAACTGTTTTATTATTTTTAAAACAATTTTTTCCATTTTTTATTATTTTCTTTTTTCTTTTGTTTATTCCTATCTTCTTTTTCTTTATATTGTTTCTTAACTAGTCTTAAAGATAATGTGGGAGATTGAGCAAGAAAAAGGAATGATGAGCTCCCTAATCCAACTGGCGTAAAGAGCCACCCTGATATTTCTCACTGAGTGTCTGCAATAGGTGTTGCTGTTTGTCTGGCTTTCTGTGGTGATGGGGTGGAAATTAATTGGCCACCCAGGGGTATATGAGGGAGGAGAACACTAAGAAGTGGTCACTTAACCATTCCCTTACAAGAGGTGCTCAGCCTTCTGCTGCTGTTGGCTATAGATCCCATCCATCTCTCTGAGCACACTGTTGTTTCCTCAAAAATCTCCTACTGTCCTTACTCTAGAGCCTCATGTATAATTCACCTTTGTGATTCTGAGGCATCTCCACTGTTGCACTTGACAAGGATTGGCAAAGGCACAGGGAGGTTCCCTGGGGGTCAGGGTCTTCTTGGGGAAGAGAGGCTAAAGTGGCAAACAAGGAGTTTTGAAACCCAGGTTATAAAACAGCAAATGAATTCATCCTACACATAGCTGCGAGGAACAGTACAAAGTGGGGGTGTTAAATTTAGCTCTTGTCTCAGTACCAATGTTCGTCATCTTTTAGAAATCCCCCAAACCCTCCATTCATGTTTTAGTGATGTCTTCTGCCTTCCATTAACTGATATAGTAAGGCTGAATGACTTAGTATTAAAAAGAACATTGTGCTTCTTGGGGGAAAATAAAACAAGTCCTAAGAGTGGAAATAAAATCAAGTTTTATTTAACTCAAAAAAAAAAAAAAAAAAGAAAAAGAAAAGGAAGAATAATCACTTGTGAGAAAACCTAGGAACAGCTAAATCTAGAAATAAAATAAAATTCCCTTATTATATGGGGTACTATCAATTCATTAATATATTCATACCATATCATATTGATTTCTCACCTGTACTATCCATAGGGTAAATATTCATGTAGGAATACAAGTAATGCTACACACACTAACTGACAGTGTCCTTGGATTCCAGATGCACCTAGTATATGATAAGTTCTACTGAGAAGCCAATACTAAGCTAAATTCTACCTCAAAAAGGTCCAGAATAGTTTATCAGAGCATGGCATTTGTTAATGATTTTCTTGTTCTGGTCTGCATTAGAGAAGTCTCTTGCTGTTGCTAACCTCCATGCATAATGGCATCATGAGAAAGGGCAAGTGATACTGCTCATCAAGTTATACCTATGGCATATGTGGCCTATCTTAAATGCACACAATTTAATATATCATTGTCTGATAATATTTCAGGGGCACAGAGGTGTGCATATAGCTAAGAGAATACCTCACCAAATAATCCCATGATGGAGCACAGCATTTGCCAGCTGTGTATTTTTAGGTCTGTGGAGAGATAAGGATGGAACCAAAGGAAATAACTTGTTTTGCAGAGAGGATGACTGTATTAACCTTTCCACAAAGTTTAGTGCGAGCAGATACAATAGAATATTGTATTTGCTTCTCCATTCATGTTTTAGCGATACAAGGCTATAGGGCATGTACCACTCTTCTGTTGGTGGTTGCATCCATGTCAGTATTGCTTCAAGGGAAGGCTTCAGGTGGCCCTAGGAAAATCTGTAGAAGCTTTAGATTTATGGTTTCTTCATCTGTCCTTCTTTTTAAACATTAAAACCCTGAGTTTCTTAACTCTAAAAATTGATGGAAAGAAAAGAAAAAAGGAAAGAAAGAGAGAAAGGGAAAAAAAAAAAAGAAAGAGGCAAGGGACAGAGGAAGGGAAAGAAGGGAGCAGGAAGTAAAATAATAAATGAATTTTTGTAAAGAGAATATTATTATACTCCTATTTTTCGTGACAGAGTTTAAGGAATATTTTGGTAATAAATAACGCACATTTTGCTTACTGCCATTTTCTCATTTCCCTTATGGCTAGGCATTGGTAGGAACATGGGGCAGAAAAGTGATTCAATCCCTATGAACAATCATATCGCTAGCAAGGCATTAAAGGAAACTTCAGTAGAGAAGTGCAGTTACACCTAAGCTGTGGTTGCTGCTTCCTCCTATTCGAACTCCCTGGTAAATTGCAGCTCTCTGCTTCTTCAGATTAACTCTAGACTCTGTAGCTAGCCCACCTACCTTTCCTTGCAAGGTGCACAGCTTCTGCATGCTCGACACTGGTGACCTCGGTGCCATTGACAGCCAGCACCACATCTCCAATCTGGAGCCCGGCTTCCTCAGCAGCACTGTCTGTAAGTAGACAGACAACAAGGGTCTCATTGAGGCAGGGTCCCAAATTGAGTGCCCTGCTGCTTGTCTTCTTTTTAAAAGGCTCTTTCTCTAAAGGGTCTTTCTTTCCAACTTTAGACAATCGCCTGTGTCATTAATAAGAAGGAAAATGCTGTCCTTGCAGCCTCCCTTTCATTTCCAGGACCAGTTTCTTTCCACATTCAGTCTGCATGGCCTCTTTGCAGGATAATAGCAGCTACTCAGAAACGCAATCTATTCATCCACCAGAAGGCTGAACTGCTAGTTCTCATTCCTTCATTGCTGCTAGGTCTCTTTGTAACCCTGAGAAAATCACTTAACCTCAACATCTTTATCTGTAAAAAGGCAGGTGGGGGCACAGCTTCCCTGCAGGATGGCTGAGGTAACAAGTAATTGAAATACTTATGAAGTTGTGGCAAAAACATATCTTGGAGTAGTCAGAGAAAAAAGAAAAAAAATGAAACAAAGAGCTGCTTTTACTTTCATTGTATAGGCTCCTTTGTGAGGCATCACAGAAAGGAAACCAAAAATAGTCTAAGACTTAGGATATAGGCTTTAGAAGGTAGGAAGGACCTCTCCAGAAGCAGTGTATTTTATCCCCTGGTTTTCTGCTCTCTGCACTTATTGTAACATCCCTAATATTCTCTAGGGATAAGAAAAGGACACAATAAGCCATTTGAAGGTTAATTCATTTTTAATAAGGTCTCCCATATATTTGACCAAGATTCCTTCTGCAGCAGTTTAAATCTATTTTTATTTTTTAACTTCAATTTGAATCCATTTCCTTTTTCTTAGATGTCAGTGCAGGGTGCATGTGTACTGTTCACAGATGTGGACTGTTACAAAGCAAAATCAGGCTGTCATTATTCTAGAATGTCACACACCACAAAGACTTTTAATCTTAAAGTATGAGTCAATTGGTGAGGTAACATGACTTTGAATATTTTTAGTAATGACCATAATTTATCTAAGTCTGTTCATAATAGTAGAGAAAGTCTTCATTTATATAATATCATCCTTGTAATGAATTAAAGTCTCATGGTATGGTTGATTATTTGAATGAATTCTTTAATAGTCTTCAAGGACACAGAGGACTTGCTTATGTCAACACCTGAACTGAATTCCAAAATGACAACAGAGGTCCAGAGATGACTTTCTATCAACTTCTGTATTCCTTATGGTACCAAATATTAAGTATTACATACAGTGGTCTCCCACTAAACATATACTGAATGAATGAATAACCCCAAAATTACACCTTCAATAGATTGAGAATTCCACTAAGAATAGAAAGACATGCACAATCAAAAAGAAAAGTAACTTTGCTATACGGTGAGTGGTAAGTGTAAAATACATACAAAGACAATAGGTATTGTGAAACCTCAGAAAAGGGACTTCTCACTCCCTTTTGAAGTGGTTAAGAAAGGCTTTCAGAGGGAGTGGAATTTGGTGTGACCTTGATGAATAGATGCTCCACAGTGGGGAGTAATGAGAAGGGCAAGGTGACAAAGACCGCAGGGTTTTCACAAAACTAATTCCTCTTCATCTGAGTTCACAGTTGGACAGCTTTTCTCAGACTTTTTTGCAGTTGGATAGGCAATCTGATGGATTTCTAGCTATTAGAATGTGGACAAAAGTGCTGTATTCCACTGTTAGGCCTGACCCATAAACATATTCCATGGACCACCCTCCATACTCTTTTCCCATCTGTTTGCCAGATGCAGATGACTTCAAGGCCCTAGGGGATGATACACTCAAAAAATAAAATAAAATAAAATAAGTAAACCTGGATATTAAAACATTATGTGGGTCAAAGCCACCAGCCAACCAAAAACATCCGTACTGGCCAATTAATGGAAATGACTAATAATCTTTTATTCTCCTAAGTCATTAATATATTTTTGTTACCAAAGCTAGCATAACTTTAAATAGTCAGGAAGCCGAGAAAGAAAAGTTTTCTGAGCAAAGGTATGCAAGTGAAATGTTTTAAGACATGTCAAAAACTTGGTGACTCCGATCAACTACAGCAGATTGTGGACAGGTAAGCCAAGCGTGCAGGAAAACATTGAAAAGTTAGCCAGTGTGTAGAAAGGTCTTCAATGTGAATATGAGGAGGAATTTGTAATTGATCCTTCAACAATAGACAACCATGAAAAGTTTGTGAGCAGAAAATAGATATGTAGTGGTTTTCAGAAGATTAATTTGGAAGAGAGATTAAGTTAAGCAGATCAGCAAGGATATTATTATCATAATTAATACAGGCCTGTCGTGTGATTCTGAAACTAGGAACTGGAGGGGATTGAAGGTATAAAATGCTGTCATAGTACCTAAAACACTTCACTGCGAGCATTTGCGTATTTACTTTGTCCATGAACTATAAGCACCTCATGGACAAGTAAAATTTCTCATTTATTTATTTATGTATTTCTCATGCTTAGGATAATCTCTGGCACATGGTAGGAACTTTTTAAAAGTTGGCTAAATATATGTATTTTTTGATTATACTAAAATAACTGTAGAAGAGAAAATTGAAAATGTTCAGGGAGCTGATAGAAAAATACCTTTGAAACCTAGGATATGTGATAGGCCTTAGAGGTAGATTCAAAATTTATAAAGAAAGAGGAAAGTGTAAGGAGAGAAACGCAGAGCATTGAGGACAAAACCTTGATGAATAATTACCTTTAGGGAGAGGAAAAAAGAGACACCAAAGCGGAACATGAAGAAGCAGCAAATAGGTCCCAGAGAGCATGGAACTAGAATATAGTATCAGTGAAGGCGAGAGAAGAATTTTAAGATGGAGAGGGTGGTCAACAGTTCCATTGGAGCACCACAGAAGTCACTATAATGGTAGCATTTTAAATCCCAGTCTTTTCAAGAAGTCAAGTTCAAGAATGGAGGAAAAGTGATTAAATCTGGAGATAGGAAAGTAAATGATAATTTTTAAGGAGGATGATAGAAGTGGAAGACAGATGTTTGAGCTGTTTGTGCTGATCCATGCATGCTAAACAACTGACTGGAGAAGATCATAAACTGCTATAATCAAAGGTATCGTCTCTGAGGACAGGTCTTTTCTCCCAAGCAAACTTTGCCTTTAAACTACAATTTTTGACTTAAAGGATCCATCAATATGGAAATAATTTATTTTATACCTTTATTGATATTTAATTCACTACCATATATTTCACCCTTTTAAAGTATACAATGGAAAGGTTTTCTGTATATTTATGGTTTTTAGTATATTTATACCATTACCATAACACAATTTTAGAACATTTTTGTTACTCCAGAAAGAAACTCCCTAACCAACAGCAATCTCTCTCTATTTCCCACAACATAATGTCTCTAGGCAATCACTGATTTATTTCCTTTCTGTGTGGCCTTGCCTATTGTGAACGTTTCATATAAATAAAATCATAAAATATGTGGTCTTCTGTTTTTGGCTTTACTTAGCAAAATATTTTCAAAATTCATCCATGTTATAGCATATATTATGTTCCTTTTCATTGCCAAATAAATATTTTGTTGTTAGAATATAGAATATTTTGCATATCCATCATCAGTGGATGGGAATTTATGTTGTTTGTACTTTTTGAATAGATAATGTTGTTATGAAACTTTATGTAAAAGTTGTTTTGTGAACAGGTGTTTTCATTGGTTTTCAGTGTATACCTAGGAGTGGAAATGTGGGTCAAATGGTAACTGTTTAGATTTTGATAAATGGTCAGACTGTTTTCCAAAGTGGCTACACCATTTTACATTCCCATCAGTATTGTATGAATGTTCAGAAGTTTTCCACATTCTTACCAATATTTGTTTATTTCGTACTTTTTGATTATAGCCATTCTAGTGAGTATAAAGTGGTATTTTGTCGTGGTTTTCATTTGCATTTCCCTGATGACAACTGCTATGGGACAATTTTTTCATATGCTATTGGCTATATGTATATTTTCTTTTTTTAAAATTTATTTTTATTGTTAGACTTATTGGGGTGATATCTGTTAGCAAGAATTACATAGGTTTCAGGCATACAATTCTACAGTGCTTTGTCAACTTGTTGTATAATAAGTTCACCACCTAATGTGACTTCTCTTTCCATCACCATATATATATTTTCTTTGGAGAAATGCCTACTCAGTTTTGTTATTGTTAAATTTATTGGGGTGACATTGATTAGAAAACATTACATAGGTCCCAGGTGTGCCATTCTATAATACATAGTCTATGCATTATGTGTTCATCACCTAGAGTCAGTTCTATTTCCATCACCATATATTTGTGTCCCTGTCCCTTCTCTTCCACCCCTATCCCTCCTTACCCTCAGGTAACTCCTAAATTATTGACTTTTGCTCCTTTCAAAATTGTGTTACAGTATATATCTCATTATTGAGTGATGAGAGTGAAAATGATTCTTGTTTCTAAAGGAATTTTTCTGAAGTGTAATCCTTCTTGATCATTTGATTGCCTTTAGTTTTAATTATAGAGGGTATTGATTATGTTCTATTTTATAGTGCAACTTAAATATTTCCCTTTTATTTACTAGTTATGGTAGAGCTTGAGGCATTAAAACTTGTTGGAAGAGGGAGCTACTTCAAGGTGACCCTGTAATATACCACACAGATGGCTGCGCTATCTGAGCCTGGTTTTGGGAGCAGAGAGAAATGTATTTCCTACATTGCTCAAGAAGGATTGAGATGATTAGGAAAACAAGACCATGATTTTCTAAGTTTGTTTCCCTAAGAGGATACTTGACTGCATAGTTCTGTGTTTATTATAAAGAATTAAATGCTGAGCTACTCCATCCTTTCATGCATATTTACATATAATGTGTAATCTGAAAACCTTATAATTTAAAAAGAGGCCTGTCCTTTTCATTTTTAAAAAATTGTACTATAACAGTATCATTTTAAATTCTGGAGCTTCCTGAAAGATGGGCAAGTCCGTGATTTCCTCTATGGTTTGCCTATCCCTCGATGTATCATTTTCCCTTCAAGTTTGCGTGGTGTCAGAGTTAGAACATCTGTTTCTTTTGTTTATGCCAACAGATCTTGCAAGTATTTAGGCTTTTATAGAAAATGTTCATGGAAATGACAGCTGGGTGTGAGCAATTAGTTATGTAAGTTACAAGCAAACTCCCTCTCTGTATACTTATGGATAATCATTTCAATCCCACCTATAGGTCTCCTACTTTATCTTTTTATCTTCAGTGTGTAATTAAGCCTCTCTAGTGCACCCAGAACAATGTTTTGTGGTGTGAATGAGATTCTCAGAAGTGCTGTAAATATGTGTAATTGCAAAGTCCCTCAACCACTCATTTAGTAGATTTGACTAGACAATGGGTTTCAGAGCTTGCTCTTCAGCACTGAAGAGTACATAAAAAAAGAGAGAGAAGTAGACTCAGCAGCTACATGAATCCCTGCCAGGATGGCACTTTCTGATGTAGAATAAAAACCTAGGTTAACTATGTATTGTACCATTTCTGCTACAGTAGACATGCTTCAGTGTTTTTTATTATAAAACCTCAGGGGTTCCTAAATACAAAGTCATTTGAAATGCAAACATTATGATTCACATTTGAATGGATGAGGCACAGTTAACTATCACAGCTGAAGAGTTGCAAAGGTATCAAAAATTTTAAAAATCATAACTTTTTATTAAACTGCATAAAAGTATGTGAAGCTTTTGGATATTCTGCAAAAATTTGCTAAACTTACAGTCAGACCTGTTAGATTTTTTTTTAGAAAAAGGAGAAGTAGTCATTTATATTTTCCTTATGAACTCTTTTAGTTCTTTGTTTAATACTAATTTTATGAAATCAGAGGTAGAAAGAGGAGAGTAGGAAAAAACAAGAGGAAAAGGAAGAGAAAACATGGCAAGAGGAGGGAGGAGAGAAGAAAGTGGAGTTGGAAGGTGTGAGATCCAAGAATGCATTCCCCATCAAGAAACAATAGACAATGTTTAGCCAGGCGTCTTTTCAAAACATAGTAAAAAAATAACAACCGGAAGCCACTTTATAATTAAAAGTTGCCTGTCTTTATGTTTATACAGAAATAATTAAGCCTACATTTATTTCTTTATTTCTTTATTTTTTGTGAGTGTGGGAAGAAGTGTTCTTATTAGGCTGACCAGGTATAATGGTTTGAAATGGGACAGAAAACAACAGTACTGTCCCCTTTCAAACGGAACGTATGGTCAGCCTAGACTCCCTGGGCTAAATCCAAAATGTCAGTAGGCTGACCACACGTGTCATTTGAAATGGCACAGTAGTGTTGTTTTCTGTTCTGTTAAAAATGGTACGTCTGGTCAGCCTAGTTCTTACTTACTTGAATGGCATTAAGGGGCTAAGTAAAGCTGGCCCTGGACAAATTTGCGATCTTTATCTTTTGCCACCTGAGCTCTACCTTTGTGTTCCTCTTCCGCTCTTTCTCTACTTGTTTGGGGTCTACTCTTCTACCCTCAAATCCCACCATCTGGATAAATTACCTTTTTCTCCCTTCCCTTAATAAGAGAATTATTTGCTAAATAGTCATTTATGTATTTGATTAACTGAATAAACATTAATTGGAATTCATTCACATCAAAGTAAAAATATATCCATGCATTTACATTGTAATATATAATTATAGCATAAAAGGCTTTGTCCCTGGTTGAAAGAATTTTCAGCATAATAACTTAGCCCTTTCCTTTTGTATAAGTATTTTAGAACCTAATTGAAAAAATTTTACCAAAAAAATAAAAGCAAAAGCAAAAACAGCTACTTTACTAGAATTTTTCTTGTGATTGTATCTATAGCTCAATCTAAGGAAGAACTGACATCTTTAACTATTAAGATTTACAAATGATACACACACTTTTCCTACCATTAATGTAGGTGTTCCTTAATTTTTCTATATTTTGTTATTTTCTAACTAGTGTTTGTCATACCTTTATCAGAATTATTCCTAAAAATTTGCTCCCCCACCTTCCAAGGGCTTTTTATTCCATACCGTATGTGGAATAGCTCTACGCTGCCAATATAGACCTTCAAGAGAACCTGATGTCAGAATTGTGCAAAGCCCCTACCTGCCCCACTCTTTGATCATCACACCTCACACTGAGGCTAGATTCTTTCCAGGAAGTCACTGCTTCCGGCCAGTGACTGAATTGGAGAGCATGCTAGAGCCAGGCTGTTTCTGGCCAAGCAGGACGACTCTAATGGACACTCTTTGCTCTGGAATTCCCTCTTAACCTGTCTCAGAATTTCTCAGAGCTACATGGCAGTTTAAGGTTCTTCCTACCCAGTCCCATGTCCTCCCCGCTCTCCTTTCACAGGTGCCAGCCCTGCATTATGGTCTGAAGGCTCTTCTGCCTACTCATGTTCTGTGTCTGCCATAGTAATTTCCTCCAATCTTTTGCACATTTATTTTTGTATTGATGTCTATTTCTCCAACTACTGGAATTCAGAAAAAGGTATTCCTTTCATTACCTTAAAGAAATTTACATCTGTTCTTAATTTATTTATATTTTTGAAAGTCATGAGAAAGAGTAAGGATTGGCCTTTAATTGGAAAAGGAGGACAATAGGAACTGATAAACAATTGAGTAAATTTGAAGATATTGAGGCAGGCTAGCTGATGAATAAAAAATAGAGATGGAAGGTAGTGAAGAAGGTAATCCATGCTTGTGGGGTTGAGGCAGGCTAAAGCTGGGGAAGGAGAGAAAGTCTCGACTGTATAACAATTCAGAAATTTCGACTATTACTCTAGATTGACCTGTAGTTCTATAAGTGTTAGACTGCACTGAACTTTTAATGACAAAACGATCGTGGTTTTACTGTCTAAGGGAGACTACAAAAAAATTATGATCCACCCTAAACCTCACCCAGAGCAGGGCAGAGTGAGTCTGCAAGGTAAGCTTAATGGAGTGTATTGAGGAAAAGTCATTTTGTATAATACACTGACTGAATCCTCCTCAACCCTAAAGTGTTAGATATTTGAGACAATGTCATTTCAACTATGTAGCTAAGAAGAGTTGCTGTGATTTTTAATGTTTTGAATATTTTTCTTAAGTTGAGAATGAACTAGATCAAATCAAGTCATAAAAACTAAAAAGCAATTATTTGATAAGAATAATAAAATTTTTAAAGAATATGGTTAGATGGAAAAATACATCAAGAAGAGACAAAATACCACCTTTGTGTATATTAGGTAATGTTTTGTTTGTGTAACTGTTGATGATCACTCATTGGGTACAGAGTGTCACTGTGTCAGTATGACTGAGGATGAGAGGTTGTAGAGTTCCTGGAGGTCCTCTCACATCTTCTCCATCTCTTTTCCATTATGTGGTAGCTTAGCCTTAAATGGAAAGTTTGTAACACCAAAAAGGTCTGGGTCAAGGGGCTGAAAGAAATTGTGCCTTCGATGAAATAATAGAGCCATGGAAGCAAATCAAACACTTGTGCTGTCTCATAACTTTCAACTTTTGTGAGTCAATCAATCTCCTTCCTTGCTTAAACCATTTTTGAGTCAGATTTCTTTTTAGTTATAACAGAGTACTACCTGATATAAGTAATTGGGAAAGAGCTCTGATTCTGGAGGTAGAAATTCTGAGATCTGAATCCTGGAGTTGCCATGATACAGCTATATAACCTTAGGCAAACTGTTTCACCAGTTTGAGCCTTAATATATTCATCTGTTAAATGCACGTTATCACATTTCGTACTGATTATGAGTTTTTGCGTGTTTCGCACGCCATCTGTTAAGGACCGCTCACGAGTTTTCTCGTTTTTCACGCACCTAAAGTGAATTATGATCTGGAGTTATGCGGTCCCTGGTGTATGTCTTAGCGATTTCTATGCGGTACGCAATGTGTTACCAAATTTTAAGTTCTGTTGTATAGATACATGGGAGAACGAAGATAAAATGCCATGCTTAATATAGGTATCCAGTGAATGTGAGTTCCCTCTCTATGATACTGCATGGCTTTTAATATTTAAAGTAAGTTTAATTACTACCTTGATATTATAAATAAGTAAATGTATTTCTTTAAAAACTATAATGAGTGTGAAATAGATATCCTGGTTACTTAGCACTTTATGTTTAAAGGATACTAAGCCTGTAAAGTATGACATGAATTCTGTGCCATTGATCACCTGGCATGAGTGATAACCTGTAAGAAGTTTCCTTAAGGACAGGCCCTAAAACTGGAAAGTTTAGCTTCTGTGCTGCACAGGAATAGCTCACATTCTACCTAGGTACTCAGTATTTCCTCCCTCTGTTCCCCTTCACTGGGAATTGATCAGAAAGTCCCAATCATGTATAAACTATGTGGTTGTCTGGTTACACTGCTTCCAATCCCACGGAGTCCCTATAACTTTGGGATGTGGAGCTGGCGGGCAACAGTTTCATGTGCTGCAGCTGCCAGCCCTTGGCCTTTTCTGGAGCTGAGTAGTAGTCATTCACTTCTTTGCAGAGATGAGAGTGGACGCCCAATAGAAGCACAGAGTGTATATATGATAGAGGAACACTTGAACGCTGACAAGCAAAGTAAAATGAAATGTGACCCTGGGTGATAACGGCACCAGAGAGGGGGTTGGGGTACCAGCACAAAGCAGCCAGGGTTGTAATCCTCCAGGGCGATACTGTTCTCTTTCTTTCTGCTCCATCCTGTCCCAGCCTTCAGGTACCCAGGGCTCTCCTAGACACTCAGCAAGCATTTTGGGACCACAAAGTTTTGAGGATAAAATGATGGGTATGATACCATTTCTGACCTTGAGGAACTCACAATCCAGTTGGTTACTACACTGTAATTCTACTGGTTCTGGGCCTCCCTCTGTGATAACCTCATTAGGCCTCCCCTAATGTATGATGCTGGGTGTGGTTATCTTTGTCTTATATTCCTACAAACCTTCATGTTCTGCCTCCAATAATTTTCAAAGCATTGCTCTCAGATTATTTTCATGTAATAAATCAGGAAGCAAAGATCCACATTCCTTTAGGAATAAGGACATCTGAGAAGCTGTAGGGAAATAACTTAGGGGAGGATGGAATTCCTCCCAGAAATAATTAATTACTAATAAATCAGCAGCTGCCTACTCAAGATCCTTCTTATTTCCTGACTTTGAGCCCCATCTCCATAGATGCAGGTAGAGTTATTCATTGGTAGGAATATATTCCATCAGGAAAGCACAGTCTTGCAAAAAATATTTTATCATGACGTGGGTACTTGTCCATCATCCTGAGTTTTTGACAGACTGAGATTTAGTAGTTGCTTCTCTTGTATGTATATGCTTTACCAGACTGTAATATGAAAGGCTATTTAGTAGTCTGGTCTGAATTAAAGTTGCTGTGGTGAGACAACTTACTAGCATCCACTTCTGTTACCACGATTGGTTTGGAGAACTGAATTCGGAAGCCCCAGGGATAATCGCCAGTTCCTTTGAAGAGCCTCACAGTTCGTTCCCGAACTACAGAGGAAGCAAAAGGGGTATTTTTTTTTAGTTAATCTTTTTATACTATAGATAATATTGTAAACATATCTAGCATTTATTGCTTTTTTATTGCATGCCAGGTCTAATCAAAGTGTTCTAAGACTTTACAAGTATCATCTAATTTAATCTTCCCATTAGCCTATTATATTATTGTATTTTTGTTTTGTTTTTGGAAAGGAGGAAACCAAGGCACAGAGAGGTTAAACAAGTAGCCCTAGTCACAGGGTATATAAGGGGCCAACTACCCCAAGGCAGCATGACTCCCAAAAGGCAGCTGAGCCTTGCAAGTCTGAGTCACTCAGGTTCGTAAACAACACAACATTTTTTACAAGGTTATAAAGGTTATACATGTAAATAAGAAAACGGAATTCTCAGCCATACATTTAGGTCTTACAAGAATCCAGAAAAGCCTGAACAACGGGCATCACAGAAAAAAACCAAACCAAACCAAACCACGGGAATAGCTGAGCCCTGCTGGATTGAAGATAGAGAATTCCAGAGACTTCACAGAAAGAGTCTGTGGATTTTTATAACACATTAGGCTAGTGATCTTTAATTAATGTGGCTTAGCTATTTCTCAGTCTGCTTATCCATGTATCTTCTTCCTTTTCCTCCTGCTTCCTTCCTATGGTCTTCTCTGTGTATATGTTTAGCTGTGTGTGTGTATGTGTGCATGCACGTGTGTGTGTGTGTGTGTGTGTGTGTGTGTGTGTGTGTATTTCCTCCTCATAGCTTCTGCTTACTAATGAGTTTGGTTTATTCATAACTTCAGCTCACTCATGATTTTCTCGACCTCAAGACATTTTAACTTCATTCACCTACGACCAAGGGCATTTTCCCAGTTTGATTCCTAAAAAAGAAATCTCATAGGTCAAAACCACCTCTTCTCATAATTTCTTGTGTCATTACTCTTCAGAGGTAAGAAAAGGGCAGGATTCCAAGGCAGAAAACATATCTCTGCAAGACTGTTGCTTGTGTGAAAGGGCAATTTACAAAAAGGAAGATGTGGACATTGTAGGTATTTTGTTTTTTCACAGTATATTTACATCGTTTTTATTTATTTAGAAAAAAAAGTATGTATCTGAATCATTCTAGAGGACAAACTAAAATGAAGTATCTGCAGGGCTTATGTGACCTTAGAAGGATCCATTTTTAAATGTCTACAAAGTTATCCAATGAATTATAACAAAAGACATAAAAATATTGAGTATTTGGTTGTACTTATGGTCTAGTCCACTAAAGAGAAGTACTAATGCCAATACTGGGAGAATTCATCTGTTCTCAACAATTAGACTGGCATACTTTATTGGCCAAATTTTTTCTTCTATATGTCAGTGAATATCTAAAAATGATAAAAAATAAATCATGTTAAAGTATAATGATAAACTTCCTGAGCTCTAGAAGTGAATTATAAGTATTAGCCCTATTATTAGGCCTGTGGGAAAAGTTAGGTAATTAATCATAAAGTAAGAATCCTGATCTATAATAAAGGCAGGGTAAATGAACACCTTAAAAATTGTAATTTAATAGAATACTCTTTCATTAAAAAATAGAAATACATTAGAATTATGCATAATATAGTTTGTTGCTTCTTTTCAACCCTTTTGTATTTTTGTATTTCACTTCTCATTTCTCAGATGGATTGAAATCTCCTCCAAGAACATTCCTTCTTTGCAGGGTTGTATCCTCTTTAGGTACATATTCAGAGCTGTTACAGTTGCCTGATATAGGCAAAATATGGATAGAACTAGAAGCAATTGAAAGGTCAAAGGAAATCTTGAGAATTTAAGATGATTTAATGATTGTCTTTTGGATAGGAAAGAACCTTAATCCAGCTTTCCACTTGATGAGAAATCTCTTTCTTGCCATCTGTGAAAGATGGTCTGGGTGGGTGAGTCCCTAGACTTCAGAGAGATATTATAAATTTACATTATATTTTGCAGAATTTGTAAGATTTGCCATTATTTTATTAAAATTTCTCCCAGATATTCTAGGGTAAATATATATATAATTTTTTAGAATTAACTTTCCTATAAAAAAGTGACAAAGATAGTAAAAGATTAAGCAGTCTATACAAATGTGGTTGGGTGTGACTATCTCCTTGGCCAAGTAAGGAACAAAAATATCTGATGAACACAAGGAAACAAGCATTTCTGTCTTAACGATCCATTGTAACCTAAGAGGAGAAGTTGTTCATTCACAAACATTTACTGAGTATCTGCTATGTCCCCAGGTGTCTTCCTAGGGCTATAGTGGTGAAGACAGACAAGATACTTTTTCTTAGGCAATTTCCGTGCTCTATGTTGGATGCCTAAATGGGCAAAGATTCAAAGACTGAAAGGATAAAGTCTCTTCATGTGAATTCCTAAGGGAATGTTGGTCTTTCCAAAATGTCTGAAGAAAATACATGTATATTGTTTTTCTGTTGTTGAAAACAGTGTCAGAAAAAACATACCAAAGTTGCTGTGAAGGTACTATTGTATCCAGCCATAAAATGCTGTGTTGTGCTCTATTTCTATGCTCCTAGGAAGATCTCTGTCATTTGTTGAAACAATTCCCTTGTGGCAGTCATTTTACATGATGGGCCTGCCACTTCCTGGATCTCAGCATAATTTAAGGGACAGAACTGGGAACTTCAAAGCCATAGAAATGCAGTCTGTTTTAACAGTCCCTAATAGGCTGGTAGCTAATTAGGGAAAAAAGGAAAAACAAAAATTATATTCCTGACTTTTATAGAAATTATTTCTAACATCCCCACTTGTCAAAACTTCTTGCTCCCTCTATGCTATTCTCCATACTGTCTTCTGCTTTTGACATGCTAATTGCCAACAGATATGTTCAATGAAGTATATTTTACTGTGTTGATTCAAATTAAATCATGTCTGTTGTTTTGTTTTCATATTACATGAGATTGTTAAGATACCTATTGCTCACAAGTCAGTGGTGTTTTGTTTTCTTTTTCAATCAACAATGTGTGTGAATAAACAATTCAATAAAGCCTTTAAATCGTGATCTCAACAGCAGCGCTCTCCTGTGGGAGAAGAGACACGCAGAATGTTTACAACACGTTTCTCTACCATTTTGAAGACAATTTTTCTCATACTTTAAGATTTATAGCCCAGTTTTCCCTTGCCACTGTCTGGCAGATAACCTATGAATGCCACGCCACTAATGAAGAGTCACAAACAAAAGTCATTGTCATTTTTAGAGACTGGGTAGGCTTATTGTCAAGTAACATATGCCTCCAAATAACACCACCTTAGAATCATCTTGTTAGATATAAAAGTCCAAAGGAAGGGTAAATATTTCCGTAATATAACACCACTCATACATTAAGAATATCCTAAAATTTTCTTGTGGCTCCAGCAATACACTTTTATAGTGATGCAAACCTCTGTCTACCTCTCAATAGAAGAGCTCTTTAGGTGATTATGAATTGGATTTTTAAGTTATAAAATTTAATCTCACAAGATATGTGATTAGATATAAATTACTATTACAGTAGCTTTAAAATGCCATTAAGTTAATAAAAACATTTTTCACTTCTAAAATTATTTGTCTCCAACTCACCTTTCCAATCTCTATCTTCTATTTATCTCTCAATATCACATAGTTAAGAACATATGCATGTTCTACATGTAACACTTAAAATCTTAGTAACAATAAGAAAGAAGTAGCACATTCTTGAAATGAGGTTCTTCCAATATATAGTACGGTGAAACTCAATTGCAACATTCAAATAATTTTCTTTGTGTGTGTATACATATACACTCCCATTCATATGAACATATACACACACATATGCCTCTATATGTGTGTATACATGGGTATATGTATGGGCATATATGCATATAGATATATGAAAGTTTCATATATATATATATATATATGAAATTTTTGGCAAAATTGAAAAATTTTTTTTGGTTTTTAAACCAAATAAAATGAGAGTGAATTAACCCAAGGATTGTTCTGTGCCAAAAATAAACAGTGGTGGAAATGGTAATAATTGTACTTTCTTACAGGTATTATACATCAGGTGTTAGCAAGATACTGTGAGAGAGGAACTGTATTTTATTCATCTTATGTTCTCAGCTTCCTGCCACAAACAAATAGTAAGTATTTGTCAGTGTAATATTATGTAATATTAATAGTAACTGTTTATAATTGACATAAAATATATATAAATATACACAGACATAACAAATATATATTTAATATTCAGCCATAATTCTCATAAAAATAGAGAAAAATAAGGGAGAAATAGTCAAGGTGAATAGAAATAGCACATTATAATTTTCATGTATATAATTTCATTTCATTTTGTGTAATACTGTAAGATTGATATACAGATAATAACAGTAAATAAGTGACTTTTCTAAGGTTACATAGCTGGAAAATTATAAATAGTATTGGAATCTCAGTCTTTTTATTCATTCACTCAACAAATATGCACTGTATTGGCTTTCTATGGTGAAGCAGACACTGTCCTAGGTGCTTGGAATACATGAATACACAAACAGACGGTGATCCTAAGCTTGAAAATCTTGCTTTCAGCTTGGTGTCCTTTCCCTATACCATCCTATTAATCAAATACAAATTAAATATAGAAAATTTGTTTCTTACAAGCTTAATCCTAGAGCCTCAACTATTAATATTTTAATTTTCAAAAATTCCACTCTGAGTTTTTAAATTTTACATTCAGATTATCATGGTTACTTTTCAATGAATGGTTAAACTCATTTTATTCATATTAGGATATGAATATAAATAAATATTCTAATTGTGCCAAATATAAACCTTGTAGTCTCTTAATGTATGTGATCAGGAAGTCACTTTAAGAAGTTTTTTTTATTAAATTTATTGGGATGATATTGGTTAGTAAAATTATACAGTTTTCACATGTATAATTCTATAATATATCATCTATATATTGCATTGCGTGTTTACCACCCAGAGTCATTTAGATTTACAACTTTTCCTTATTTAAATCATCCAGTGTTCATATTTATAAGAAAAAATTAAGGAAGGATCTACTTTACAGATAAAACAGATGATGATCTTATATATAACAAAAATTAATGTTGCTTATATAAATGGGATTAAGATAAAACTAAGCACATTTTGATGCCTGCACTGCAAATGTTAAGTACCTCTTTGTAGAACCTCACAGACTCATACCAGTCACTTCCCTCCGTGTATGTTTAGCAACTTCCCCTCATGTCTGGACCATAGTAGACACAGTGTTGGTTAAATGCATGATTGTATAATTAATTTAAAACATTATTTGCAACCTTAATCTTTGCTTGCTTGAGTTAATTTGTTTAGTATTCATCAAGGTCATTTATTATACTAATATAGAAGTTTACAAAGCTTTTCACCTTAAAATTTTCAGTTAAGAATTGGACTAAAATAATAATTTGATATGCTGAAACTGGTAATTCAGGTATAAGTTTTTTAAAAAAACCATTAAGCTATTACTACATTATGGAAATATACGTAGTTTTAGTAAACTAAAAATTAATCTCATAAGACAACTTCAGAAACTATTAGAATATTAATGAAGTTGGCAAAAACACATGAAAATATTTATATTATTAAATAAAGGTGTAATTATTAAACAAATATATTATTAAAAAGAAGGCTATAACATTATATATATATATATATACACACACACACACACACACACACACATATCAAATTATATACATGATAATATCAAATGTGTATTTCATACATGTTTAAAAACAGGACTAGACATATATATATATATATATATATATATATATATATATACTGAAAAGACAATGCAAAAAAAATAAGATGGTTATATTTTGGTGTTGGAACAATAAATGATAATTTGTTACTTTTTTATACTCTCCAGTACATTTTTGAAAAACAGTAGTTTTTACCTGTAGAATGAAAAAGATTCTTGATTGTTCTCACAATAACCTTTATTCCAACTTTGGAATTACTATTCTATGTTTGAATGAGTTATTAAGACAGTTTTTATTATAATAGCTTCAGATTCTTTCACAATATTAAGAAAAATATTGTATAAGAACACAAATACTTCTATCCAAATGGTACACTCAGTGTAAATGTTTGCAGCTTCAGAGACTTGCCTAGAGCTGGTTACAGATTCTCTAAGACATACACATTTTACCGTAATTGTAGAGTCCTTACCAGCTACTGGTCGGGGTTTTTTACTAAGACATCTGGGACTGTCTTCAGGATTCCCATCATCCCCTCGGAAAACCCATGCTGCTGAATGAAAATTCTCTGTGTAGAAACCTTTTTCCTCAATATCAACTCGAAAGCCAAGATCTACAGAATGGCTGTCTTCTGAGGCGACTAGGGAACAGAAAAGGTGGTACCATGAATTATGTTCTGGCATGAAAGAAGATATACATATACTGATAACCAGGGTGAGAAAGCAGCGGAAAGTGTGCAGGGGCAAAATCTACACTAAAGACAGAATGTCATCCTTGAAAACAAGTAGCTAAGTTTGTTAGTTGTCTTGGGAAGAAATTATATAGTTCTAAAATATCATAAATAATACAGGCATTGCTAGAGGGTCTATGTCATGGGAGTCAGTACACTACATATAGTACTAGAAATGCTTTTGTTGAAGAAAAAGAAAAAAATAATTGTTTTTGAGATTTATATTTTAGTATTTAGGCATTAACAGGAAGCCACGTAAGATTGAGAATTAGCTTCAGAATCCCTTTAAAAATTCCAAGAAGAGGGAGTTCCCTGGTGGTGTCAGCGCTGCAGCCTGCGTTTGATTCCCAGCCAGGGAACTACCCATATTAAAAAATATATATATATATTCCAAGAACAAGGGCAACAACACTATTGTCTCTGTGTTTCAAAGAAGGGTCAGCCCAAATAAACATACAATATTAGAAAACTCACTATAGTCTTAATGTGTTGAATAAAGCACATAGGGAGGCATATACATTTTCATCTGACAGTTTTGTTCATGGCCGTTTTCTGAGTATTGAGGAGTCTCTTGGATAGTGTGGAAGGCTGTGCCACTTGAGGAAATGAGATTGCATTTCTATATTACCTTCCAAGTGATTCTTTGTGGCCCTTCTTAGGCAGTTCAAACCCGAATGAAGTCATGCCCCAAGTCTTTCAGTCTTTCAAGGGTGCAGAATTAAGAAGAATCATTTCATAACCAAAATATAATTTTAAAAGCCTAAGTCCTTTACTTGAATTTCTCAACTACCATGAAGAGGCTGGGGTTTGAAGATCACAGAATGCTTCTTAACCAACAACAAACCTTTAAATTTCTCCTCACATGCTATAGTTGCTTCCATAATCTTCTCTTAAAAATTGTAGGTAAAACCTTTTCCTTCTTCCCCTTACCCTGCCTACCATTGGCCAGCTGGACTTGGGCTGTAGATCGGTTTTATACAGCCCCTGGGCAGAATGGGTCTTCTGCTGTCATTGATTTTCTCTGGAGAAACATTCCTAATGGCTTTGTCCTTGTCCCTACATTTCCATCTTTGCTCTCTTAGTACTGGACTGAAGACTGTAAATGCTACTTGTTGTTCTGACACACAGATACATGTACCAATATTTTTCTAGCTCATATATGTGTTTAACTGTGTAGAAGGGTCAGGAATGATATGCTGACAAAGCCCGTAACAGCATACTCTTGTAAACAGTCAAGAACAAACTCCAAATACCTTTAATACTTGCTCTTGTAGTTTTTATTTTGTACACCAAATGAGATTTCATTAGTCATCTGACACACGCCCACAGTTCACATAGTTTCAGGTGCATTCATTCACTTATTAAATTAATTTAAAATAACTTTTCTGTCATGAGCAAGCTGCAATTTTAGGCACAATGGATATAGAAAGATGAGTAAGATAGGGGACTCATTATGACAGAGCGATCAGAGGAAAGAGAGAGTGATTCTGGCTGTAAGCAGAAGTAGGATTAAAGGAAGAATATCATTAGCTTGGACCTTGAGGAGTGGCGAAATTTCTACAGGAAGATGATGTTGTAGATTAGTATTAATAAATAAACCTGATATGGACATGTGGACTGCAGTGGAAAAGTAGGTACTGGAAAAATCTGTTGATTGAACAAATATAATTTTGTTGTGTGAAAATAAAGGGGATGACAAATGGGATTATTATGTCATAATAAAGTTGGAATGTAAATGATATGAGAATTTTAGGGTATATTTTGCTTATTGCAATAAAATTGATGAACACTTTAGAATACTTTAATTCAGGATGTGGGATGCCTTCTTCCATGCATTATATAACAAAATCTTTTAAGCATTTTTGCATTTATTTTTTTGAATAAGTAAATGTCATATTTGTCTTTAAAGGGCAGGAAAAGTAAACCAAAAAAAATTACAATAATTTACTGACCCATCTTTCTGAGCATTAAACCTAAATCAAAAGCTGCTTTATACATAATATACTTGCTAAAGTTACAGGAGTCTTAAAGGAATTTAAAACATCTTCCCTTATTTGATTTATTTCCTATATCTTTGGGCTTAAATACTCAAGTTATATTTTAATATTTGTGACTATAATGTATACAGATTCCCGGGCCCATAGGTTTAGCTCTATTTTTTTGTCCTGAGTAGTAGCTATCCTTTCTTGTTGGATATGCAGTCATACCCCTATCATGTAAAGGTCTAAGGGTAAGCCTTTAAATTATGGGATCTTTGTTTTTAATAGCATGCATGGGACTGTGAAAACAGCTCGCTTATACACAAATAGATTTGATTATGTGGATGAGCAGTTTTCTGTTCATTCAGTTACCAAGACAGAACTAATCAACATACTCTTACATAAACCAAGACATAAAAGTTGTGTTAAAATCCAGTGAAGCAGCAAGCCACACACCTGCTGCAGCTTTGGACTGCTAGATCTCTCAACAACTGTTCCTGTGGAATTTTGAACCAAATAGAAAACAAATCCAAATATGACTTTGTCACCAAAATTTGCCTTGCTAAATGAGCCTTTTAATAAATAAAACCTCAATACAGAATGAGCTCTTAAATATCATGGTATTACTTAAATATCATGATATTACTGAAATTGCATTTGCACTTCTCTGCTCTTGAAAAATTTAAATACTTCCCTTTTTATGACTTTAAAATAAAAAAGATAAATTACTTAGCTTGGTTCCAGGAGTTTTTAGACATTTTCCTATCTCATTCCACTGTATTACTTGAGGATAATAAAAAAGTGGTATCTAATGAAATGAGGCCCTGTTTATACTTTCCCATAAATAGACCAAGATCAGATTTGAATGGTCCAATCAGAGGTAATAAAGTATAGTGTTCAAAATCATAGATTTGGGGGTTCCCTGGTGGTGTAGTGGCTAGGCTTTGGTGCTCTCAACACGGCAGATTCCCAGCCAGGGAACTACCCCCCTCAAAAAAAAAATCATAGACTCCGGTCAAGCTATCTGGATTTGAAACCCAGTCTACCACTAATTATAGCTGAGTGACACTGGGCAAGTCACTTATGCTCTTCATGACTCAGATTCCTCATTTGGTAAAGTGAAGATGAAAATACAGTACTGAAATCATAGTGTTGTTGGAAGACTTAATAAGCTAATATATGGTAAAGCCTGGCATAGTAAATACAATGTAATTTTTAGCTCTTGTTATTAGAAATTCAAGTTCTTTTGCCTGCTTTCCCCTCTCTTTTGCTCTCTCCCTCTCTTTTTCCCTCCCTCCCTATGCTTTCTTATTTCTGTGTAAACTAATATTTGGAAAATACATTTCCATAATAATTTCTATAGCTGAATAAAATGAGGAAAATGCTATCAAATATCTCACACAATTAGACACAAATTCTTCCCACATCTGTTTGTAATACAGGAGCCATTTGCGATGATAAAAATCAGAGCTCCGTTTTGCAGGCCCTTCTGACTTCTGTTTATAACCTTCAAGTTATTTACCTGGTGTGCCTTAGTCAGCATTCTCCACAGCCTAGATGGATTGATCAACTGTGTCCACATACATAAATATGTCATTTTTAATGTCTTTTCCAGTTACTGTGTAGGAAGTCAGAGATGAGTGAGATTAACAGACTGAAACACACCAGCTGTAATGATGCTCGATAAAGCTGTCACGTCATGGATTAGTAGCATATCCTGACTCTATAAATGAGATAAAATTTAAACCTCAATTTAAACCTCACATTAAACAATGCTAACTCCAGCAGCTCTTAGTGAAGTGCTGTCTCTACTGAAAACTTGCCGAAGAAATGTAACATGTCTTTGAGCGCCTGTGGCTTGTATAAACTGAAAAATAAAATGACAGTTCAGTTCCCTCTTGTTTAATGTGAAACAAATTGTTAGTATAAGCTTTCATTAAAAACAGAACTTATCCCAAAGAAAACATAATCATTGCTTTAATTAAATGATCATGTTATTTTGGCCTGAAATTTGAATTGGTAAAAGTTCTACAGCTGTTTACTGCGTTGTTTCAAGTGGATACTGGTAAACGTTTAACAACCGATTCTCCGAAAGAACAAAAAGTCCTGATTTGTAGTGTTTGCCAGTTTTCATTATATAAATATTCCCACCATGGCCAATTTCAAGCTACCAACCTGATGTTACTGAATTGCAGTGTTAGAAAAACCAAAATGTGCACTGTTGGCTATTGTGAAGCACTGTGGGCTGATTCCAGCACACCAATAGTTGTTTCTTTTTCTCAAGACTTCTAGAACATACATGAGCACTAGCACTGAAGGATTTGTCCCTAAAACAAAGAATAAAATAGACTGAGACTGAAAGGGTTCAGAACAGTGAAAATAGAAGAACTACTGTATTTTTCCGTGTATAAGACACCTCCATGTATAGGATGATTCCTTTTTTAACCCAACATTAAGAAATCACCATCAGGGGAGTTCCCTGGTGGTGTAGTGGCTTAAGGCTTCAGCGCTGGCGCTGTCTGTGCTGCGGCCTGGGTTCGATTCCCAGTCAGGGAGCTACCCACATACCAAAAAGAAAAAAAAAAAATCACCATCAACCAGTTATTCCCATGTATAAGATGACCCCCAATTTTTTGTCTAACAATTTTAGACAAAAGTATCAACTTATACATGGAAAAATATGGTAGTTCTTTTATATTAGAAGGAACTGAAAACTAGAGAAAATGATCCTTTTCTTTATGGCACATGAAGATTACCTGTGGTTAACTAAACTAAAACAAGTTGCCATTCAATCTCATATTTTAGTTTAGATCAATCATAAATTGTTCCAGGTAAAAGCTACTGCTGTACATAATAAATTTTTATGACTACATGTAAAATTTTCTTTCTGTTTTTCTTATTTATAACCAAGTTGTTTTTCGTTCGGGTTTCTCCTTCTTAACTCTGGGTAGTTCTCGGTAGATTCTGGTTGCTGTAGTGTTAACTGCTGAACACAGTGATAATTTTAATTACAAACATTGGAAGTATTGACTGCAGTTGAAGTTTCTGCAGTATGAAAGAGAGGAATGAGAAGGATCCAAGGGAAAACTCAGAACAGAGAAGGTAGAACTCAAGGAATATGAGTATTCTATAAGAGAAGCAGTGCTATGAAAGGACCTCTTCAGATGACTACAGGGTAGCACAGGGACCTTTGAAGTAGAGTGGTATCTAGGGATTTCAAGTTGTTTGATGTGGAATACATGACATATGAGAGCTGTCCAGAAAGTATCCAGCCATGTAATATGAAAAATAGAGGCATTTATGGCTGGACATCACTCGTATGTCCTCTCCTCCATCTCTCCTTTGAGGTCTTCAGGAGATTCTGTCTTTCTTACTATTGCTTTTCTGTGAGTATATTCTTTAGCGGGACCTGGAATAGGTAGGGCCAGTAGCAGGTGTTTCGGATTTATGACATGGATAACACAAGATTTATATTCTCAAGTGATAAGAAAGAAAGTTTTCAAGGACTGCAACTTTATCAAATAGAAGGCCAAGAAATACATGAATGGCAGCTCAAGAATATTGCTGTCCAGGACATCCAGTTTGGGAGAATCCATCTCAGTGAAATTTGGGCTATTTATTCACCTCAAACCTAAGTACGATTTGAGTACACTGAGAACAACATGCTGTTCTGTTGTACAACTTGAACACTAAGGACCAAAGCCACCTCTTTCTACACATCTTACTTTCTAAATTAACACGACTTTATCCCAAGGTCTTTAGTAATACAATTTTACTTTCCAGGAAATTCTTGACCAGGCAAATATTTTTATTGTTCATTACAGAAACTTCCCACCAAACCATCAACTTTTCAATAGAAAGCACCAACAGATAATTTATTTCCTTAGTATCTCTGAGACCTCCCAAATCCTCTCCTTGACATGTCTGTAAGTTCTAATCTGTTAAATCAGGTGCCTGACTCAGTCCTAATAGAGCTCTCATATCAAAAGACCTGGCTTAAACCAAATTTCCAATTCTCAATAAAATAGGATTTTGCCTTTCTCTCTGTCTCTGAGGCATTACCAAAGATCTGCTGAGGGAGTGTCTTCCCTTATCTCTGTAAGGACAAATAGTTCTGTCTTATCAATATGTAATGTTGGTGATATTTGATCATTGCTGTAGTATGAGAACAGAGCACTGGTGTTTCATAAGGCTGTGGCATAAATAGATGCTACACTCAAGTAATTCGAGGAGAGTTTAATAATAAAAATATGATTTACAAAGTGTGGACAGGATTTAAGGAAGTCATGTGTGATACAGGCATTAACACTGAAAAGGTGATGGGAAGGACCAGGTACTGACTACCAGAACCAGAGCCATGGAAGGCAGTGTGGAGAGGACCACTTTAGAGGTGTGACTTTAGGAACACAGCCAGCCCTTGGAACATCGCAGGGAGAGTTCTGGGGCAATAATAGTACCAGGGCTTCATTCTCCTCATTCCTTCCAGGCCCTGCTGATCTTCCCTATTGGCCAAACCCAACAGGAATCTGAAGGGCAAATTAGCTCCTTGATATAGTCCCATGGAGGTGAGACTCTTAGGGCAGAAAGTAAAGTGGAGAAAAGTGGAAAAGGAAGCTAGAGGGACAAATGAAAGCTATTTCTGGATGTGGTTTCAAAAGAGTGGAATAAACACAAACCCAGTCTCCCATTTTTGATAGGAATGCTAGAAAACATATACTGGATGTGTCCTAATTTCTGTAGGGACTTCTATTTTATGAACACTATGGTAAGTTCAATTATAGGTAGGTAGAAGCAGAGGTTGCAATTGAATTTTTCTCCATAATAAAGAAGAGAGGCATTTCCAAGTCCAGAGGAAATCAGGAAGAAGATTGTGTGTGTGTGTGTGTGTGTGTGTGTGTGTGTGTGTGTGTGTGTACTACAGTATGTGTTTTAAGATCTAGAGATGTGTTTAAAACCACAGGAATTCTCAGCACATCAGTAACTGGGGAATACCTAATATCCAGATCACTCTGCAAGCCGTGGAGTAAAATCACAGCCGAGGCTACATGTGATAATTTTTTGCTATTAAAATGTATTTGACATATGACATTGTATGAATTTAAGCAGTACAAAATGTTAATTTGATACATTTATACATAACAATATGATTGCAAATGTAGTAATACTTAGCACCTCTATCATGTTACAGAATTATTCTTCCTTTTTAGTAGATGTAATAATTAAGTTCTAGTTTCTTAGCAAGTTTGATGATTATCATACAATACTGTTGTCTATACTCAGTGTACTGTGCATTTTATTTCTAGAACTTACTACTTATTCCAAGGTTGCACCCTTAAACAACATCTATCCTATCTCCCACCCCCCATCCCCCATCCCCTGGTAACTACTATTTACTCCCTGTTTTTACAAGTTTGACTTTTTTATATTCCACATATAAGTGAGATAATACAGTACTTGTCTTTCTCTGACTTAACTGTGAGAAGGTTTTGATGCAGAATGCTGGGTGCATCCCCAAGAGTGAAAATCCAGGAGCTAGAGAGGCCCCAGGTACAAACAACAGGGTGATCAATTGGAGGTTCTCAGCAGAAACAGGAGGTAGTTTGATGTCTGTACAACCCTCTCTTTGACCTCCACTATAGATCAAGTGACAACAACGATTGTATTAATAGTTGACTCCAGTCAAGGACAAATGAGTGTGTGGAAAGATCAAAGACTGAGGAAAGAGCACACCCAGATGGCATATGGAATATTCTGTGTACATTTAAGTTGCTTATTGCAACCTAAACCACTCTAACACTGAATAAAGCAAAAACCGTGGTGTTGCTTCACTTCCTGCCTAGACAGGCTGCTCAGTTGGGGGCATCAAATGAACAGGGAATTTGAACCAAAGAATAAGCACCTAGTCAAAAATGACAAAGAATTTGGGAAAAGCCACCACTATGAAACAAAGATAATAAATTCAGCAAATGTGAAATGTATCTGAGGAAATAGCTGATAGAACAATTAGATTAAAACTGTATATTCTATACTTAATGTTCTCAGAGATATAAAACACAAAAACAGTTCAATGAAAAAGAATCTCTTGGGGATCTTTGAAATTAAAATTAGAGTTATTGAAATGAAAATATACAAGAAAGTAGGCTAAAGAGAAGGAGGGGTTTACATGTAGGGTGAATTGCTAAGCTGAAAGATAGAGCTAAGAAATTTTCTCAGAATGTAGCACAAATTGACAAGGAGATGCAAAGTAGAAAGAGAAAGGTAAGACATATGGATGATGGATCTACAAGTTTAAATGTCTGTCTAAAAGGGGTGCCAGCAGGAAACAATAGAGAAGAGAAAGAAAAGTAATATTTGAAGAAATTATATCTGAGAAATTATAGGACTTGAAGGGAGATATGAATCATCACCATTTATAGCCTACAGTATGCCAAACATGAAAATATATTTACAATACACACACTGATATACATACTAGAAAATTTATAAACTACCAGAAACCCTAAGAGCTAATGGAGACAAAAGTTGGATTAATAACAGACGTTGTAAGAATGAGACTGGATTCAGATTTTTCATCAGCACCACTGGTTACAGGAAGGTAATAAACCAATTTCTTCAATAATTTGAACCTAGAATTCTACATAAAACTATGACAAACTGTAATTCAGAATTAAGTGGGAAAGGAATACATTTTTAGAATATAAGGCCCCAGTTTACCTTCCAAAGAAGTTCTCTGAAAAAAATTATTAAAGGATTACTACAGTAAGAAGAAAAAAATCCCTTTTGAAAGTAATTGGTGCAAAAAGCAATGATGAGGGAAAATTAATAAATATATTAAGCATCCATTATTAAAATTGTGTTAAAAATCTGAACCAAGTTCTAAAATGTATCAGTACAAAAACTAATAAGGGGAAGAGGGAATAGAGATGGAAGAAAATGAATATTACAACAAAATGTGAAGCAGTGGGAATATTTCATTGGAAATTTAATATAAGAAAGGTATTCTCCAGAGAGCTATTTCAGTAGTCCATGAGCAATAGAGAGATAAAAAAACAACCTACACAGTAATATGTGTAAGAATAAAAATTGAAGATCCAGCTACTGAGTCCTTACTGCCAAATAGGAAGAAGCAACTGGAGGAATTAGACATTGATCAAGGACGAGAATGAAAACTGTCAAGACAAATGAAATATTTCAATTATATTCTTCACTGTTCACATGAAAGTAAGAACACTGTGGTAGAGATAATACAGTGCAATATTTATTTAAATTACTTATCATTTTGTCCACATACTTATAGCTATGTTCAATTCCTAATCTGTGCCAATTCTTAACTCATTCTGGACAAATTATACTACTGTTTTCATGATTTGTACTTGCACCATTCCATCATCTTGTCTGTAGGACATAATATAGGACACTCACTGTTGTCTCTATCATAATGACATCATTCTCTTCATCATGACTTCTTTGGATTCCTAGGCCCAATCCAACATGTGTGTAAGGCTTCCCCAACACCACCATCAAGCAGCTCTGGACGTTAACTGGGTGTATTATAATTCAACACAATTCTGACACTACCTACCTGGATATAGCATAAGATCCCACAGGTTAAGGGTTCAGTTCTATAAGACTAGCTCTCCTTCTCACCACTTCAGATCCCAGTCTCAGGTCCAGGTGCTTCTGACCAGCTGGCTATTACACACTGGACGTTCCAATGACCTTCTCCAACTCAGATTGCCAGCTGCAAGTCCAGATGGTTACCTTTATTTCTGATTAGCTAGGTTCCAACGATCACCTCCTGACACTCAGTTAATTTGCTGGAGTGGCTCACAGAACTCAGAGAAACATTTTACTGACTAGATCACCAATCTATTAAAAGGATATAACTCTGGAATGGCCAGATAGAGGAGATGCATAGGGGAAGGGATGGAAAAGGGCTGGGAGCTTCATTCAAATTTCCACATGTTCACTAGCCCAGAAACTCTCTGAATTTCATCCTTTGGGTTTTTATGGAGGCTTCATTACAGAGGCATGATTGATTCAACCTCCAGCCCCTCTCCCCTCCCTGGAGGTGGTGGTGGTGGGGTGTGGAACGTTCAATTCTCTGATTGCATAGTTGGTTCCCTTGGTAATCAGCCTCACCCTAAGTGTAACCAGACTTTCCAAAAGTCACAGCATTTACATCTCATTACAGAAAATTCCAGGGTTTTAGGAGCTGTGAGCCAGGAAGCAGTGGACAAAGACCAAACATATGAGAAATATATATATTTCTGACTCACTACATATACTCATATATACACACACACACACACACACACACACACACACCACACACACACATACACACACATTTTTTATATATATATATATATATATATATATATATATATATATATATATATAAATATATAAATATAAATCTCAACTACACACACACACCAATTTAGCTGTTAGAATTTTAAGGCCAAATTAGTGGTGGAATGTACCAAATGTGCTATGTACTCTACCCTTTTATTAAACCATATTTTACTTTCAGTTGAGTTCCTCAATGATGACCTACGTTCCATTCTCAGTTGCTATTGATTCTGGGACTGAGGTATAATGCTGATTTAATAGCACCCTTTCAATTTCAAGAGAAACACTATTTCACTAAAGTATAGTTCCATTTAAAGACACTTCCTCCTTTCAGAAATGTTAAAAGAAGAATATTGTTTCTTATAGTCAAGCATGCTAATCTTAGCTTTTTACAGTATGCATGCTTTTGTAAGCCAATTCAAATTCTTTGAAGTAGGACCTAAATTTAATTCAGTAAAAAAACCCTATAGTTAGTTTTTCAGTTTCTGAAGAGAAAAGCAGCCTTAGTAGGCAGTTGCATGTTTTGAAGGAGATAATTTACCAATTTGGGATTTCTAGTGGATAATAAAGAGTTGATTATTCCAACAATATCTTTCATATAAAAGCATATAATCACCACATTGGTATGTTCAAACAACAGGGTTTATATTCTGGAGATAAGAGGGAAGAGACCTGGTTAAGCTTCAGTAAATTGTTGCCTTTGCTCTGTTTTGGAAAAGACAATTTCTACTCACTGGATCCTTCAGTGATGTTGCTGGCGAATGAGCTTCCCCCGGCTGAGCTGCATCTTTTGCCGTCTCTGAATTGCTGCCTCCTCCTGGCCCACTGGTCTATTGCTTCATCCTGGGAACCATCACTGGCCCTTGTACCTCTTGGAGCCAATTCCTGCGGTAACTTGAGGAGGGTATTTATTTCCAAATTCCAATCTAGATTAAACCACATTAATTATGAAAGTGAGACAATATATCAAGATTGAATTTCAAATATTTCAGTCTTTAAAATAGAATAACTGGAGACTAGAACTAGAATAATTTCATTTAACTCCTTCATGATTAAATTTCTAAACTTGTATTACTTAATATAAGAGCCATGTAATTGAAAAATAGATTTATATAGGAAAGAGGAGTCACCATGCATTGACTCAGTTGGATTCACTTCAACAGATATTGCTTGGGTACCAGCAGTAAGCCTGGTACTATACTAATTAATTACTCTGATGGAGCAAAGTGCAAATAAATTGTTAATTATGTCCCTTGAATTCTCAATAAGAAGACAAGATCTTGTTATCTAAATTAGTAAACTTACAATCTATGATAATAAGTTCACTATTGGACTCAAGTCCTTTGTGGTATGACTTGCATTAATCAAGAATAACAATTTCATGATACTTTTCTTGCTTCATGTGTTGGTTCAAAATGAGGAAAAGAAGACAGAAACTCATAATGCATGAAATTTTTGATAATTTTGTATTTGAATAAATAAAAACTTAATAACATTCATAAATAATAAAAACTTCCAAATTTTTGTCTTTTGTCATTATAAGCCATGGCACTATGAATTAATTAGAAGAAAGAAAATTACAAATAAACTAACTGCAATACCAACAACCTTTAAGAAAATAACTAAAAAGGTGAAAAAAAATCTCAAATAGCAGAGCACATAATACCTAGAAAGTTTACTTGATGGGTTAGAATTGGTTCAGATTTTACTTGCTTTTACTTTTTGATATTATACAAAAAGACAAACAACATCAATTTGAAAAGAGACCGAAGCTTAGCCTTTATTTAATTCTAATCCCAGGAGCAAATGAGTTTTTAAAACTCGGTCTTTGTAAATTAAAATCTAATTTATCAGTATTGAAGTTTGTCCTCAAAACTATTTAAATAATAAATGGAACATATTCATGAATAAATTATCTTTTTTATTTTTATGTATAGTTATTAATGATTTATTGGCCTAACAATTTAAATTTCATTTGTCAGGGCCAAAGTCTTGGGAAGGGGGAAGAGTTATTATCCAAATCCTCTAAGTTTCTGTAACTCTGCTGTTGACTCCTACCTCTTTCCTAGAAAGTAAGAGGGGGACAGAAAAATGACATTCATTCTATACTATTTACTATTATTCACTTTCTATATACTAATTTATCCTGTGCTGGTTGTTGGGTTTACATCTATGAACAAGATGACTTTTTTGTCCTCTGGAAGTTTTACAGAGTGAGAGAACTTTAAAAAAAAATCCTTCAGAACTGGCCTCTGGCCATTTCCTCCAATGCTACCTATAGTTCCAGTATTTATGGAGATTGAGAATCCAGATTGACTCTGAAGGCATCCACGAGAAAAGGAATTTTCTAATGTCAAACAGTTCACATTTAAAAACAATTTTCTTCAGAAATTGTTTGAGAAAAAACAAGTCATGTGGGCCTGTTCAAATGAGGAGAAAGCATGTGCCCAATGGTATGTTTGGAAGTATGATTTGAGAACCACTTGTAATGCCCACTGCATGCAGAGCATCACTGCCATTGTCCTTTACGTTATTTGTAGTCTCAGGTTTGCAAAACTATATCAGGTGATTTGGTCCAACCACACTGTTTATGCCTAAAAACTTACAAGATTTCTAACAAGTCGTCATTCAATCTAAGCTTAAACACTTCCCAGACTCAAATTGACTACCTCCATCAGCTTAATCCTTAAATACTTAAAGCCCATAAAAAGTTTTTCCATGGTGAATTGCATCTGTATCTCAGTGACCTTCCTTTACATGTAAGCCTCTCCCTCATTCCATAAATACCCAACAGATGTTTAAGGAGTTGGTCCAGGAATCAAGCAAGCCATTTGCTTCGGGCTGGAATGAAGACACTCAAGTGTCTTAAAGGACTCTGTTAAAATAAACATTGTCACTTCGTAGAAACAATATTTTAATCCATCAAAAAATACACTAATATTTTATCACACATGAGTGTGAAAGTAGGAAGCTACCATTTTAAAGGCCCAGGGGAGGCCTGGAAGGTGAGTTGGAGGCCCAAGAGAGAAGACTGCAGATCTGGGCAGAGCCCTGCTGGAGAACAAGGGTACTGCAGCTGGGCCCCAGGCCCTGGGCCCCGGACTTGCTCCTCTCTACCTACAAGTGTCGCAATGGGTCTGAGGGTTGAAAGGTCCCAATTTCACCAGAAGTTAGCTGGTTGGAAAATTTCCCAACAGTTGTATCCTGCTACCAGAAAAGGAAACATTTTTAAATTAATAGTTCCATCCCTAGTGCTTGGTGTGGACGTTGGGACCACAAACTTTCTCAGAGCTGCTATGAACAAGATGACTTGTTGTGGGTCTTTGAAATGACTCCTTCCTTAGGGGCACAGGGAAATAAAATATCTTACACATTATATGTTTTATGTCATATTACATACAAAGGGCTGTTTAATTATAAATATTTCTATGCCATGTAAAAGTATCATTTAATCCTTCTCAGTATCTCTTACTCTCTCAGAGTAACCTAGTTTTGGTTTTCTCATTAAAACTTTTTATGCTGGAGAATTTCTGGGTTTATTTTTTCTTTTTTTGGCAGAGATTTTAAAGGTATATTTCAGTCCATTTACAGTTGAAGAAATGAGTCCCTGAGAAACCTCTTTAACCAAGAATGTGAAGACGTGACCTGGCAGAGGAAGGCCCAGAATTTAATTTTTAGAGGTTCAGGTTTTCCTTTTAACCCCTGGCTTTTTTACCTCTAGCCACATGCCCAACCTAACCCGCTCCTGTTTATCTAGTTCAGAGGTCATAGATTGTTTAGACTTGACTGTCTTCCAAGTCATGTAATGTAGAGATCTATACATATTAAAAATCCAGATCTCCAGCTATCTTTAAAAATCAGAAAGCCTGGCCAGACCCGCATTCTTCCCTGAGGACAGGGCTTTCTCAAGTTTACCAGCACACCGTTCTCACAGGCAGCCTGCTTTACTCATTTACATTACAGGCCTGGCCCCTGTAGGCGGTCCAGATTGAGTCCTGTAATTGAGTTAATTCCCAGTGCACACGCATGAGTAGAGGAAACTATGTAAATGTCATAGGCAGCACTCATGCCAGGAATTCTTAATCTGAGGTACATGGATAGACTTTGAAGACTTGAAAGACCCCTTTGAAAACACAGACATAAGTTTTTGCCTATATCAAATTCATAATTTTCTGGTGAAGCAGTTCAAAGATATCCCAGAATCTTAAAGCAATCAATATGCTAGAAAGATTACAAAATCTTGGCCTAAGGTACCAATAGTATGATGATAACAGTATTGAATAAATTATGAAAAAATACTCATAGCTCTGGGAGAGTCAAAGCCATGCAAAATTTATAGGTTCAAATACCTTTTAATACAAAAATTTAAATTTCTGAAGCATTTTCCTGCTTTTTGGTTTTTGTATGTGAACAGAGTTGTGCACAAAGAAATCTGATGCGGCTTCCCTGAATTCATTCTTTCATTTGACAAATATTCATTAAGTGCCTACACTACAGGATAAGCCCTGTTCTGGTGCTGTGGAAATAGCAATGATCAAATTAGAAAAAAATCCATGCCCTCATGATGGCATTTTAGTGGAGAAGACACAACAAATAAACTAGCAATGTATATAGCATATTAGAAAGTGAAAAGTTCTATGTATAAAAGTAATGCATGGAAAAGGGATAGAGTATGTTTGGGTTATAAAGGAGAGGGTTATGATTGCAATTTCAAATTGAGTGGACTGACAAGGTTTCACTGAGAAGATACCATGTGAGCAAAAATTTGAGAATGAAAGTGAACCACTTGGGCATATGGGCGAAGAGTGATTCAGTTAGTGGGAGCAGCTCAAGCAAGTGTCCTGACGTCATATCTTGCCTAGAAGGTTCTAGTAACTCAACTAAGTCACTGTGGCTGGAACAGAATGCTCTGGGGATGAGAAGTAAAGGAGCAAGAGTTGTAGAAACAGCCTTTTGATGAATCACAATAACACGGGAACCTGTAGCTGGAATTGTTCACCAAATGGGATGATCTCAAAGCCAGTTGAGTGCAGTATCAGCTTTGGGAGGATTCTGACTTGAATTATGGACTTTCTTAAGGAACTATGCCTTGCAGAAAGAGACAGCCTAGGGAGGGGGATATTCATGGGGAAGGAGAATCAGCTGGGGTTAGAGAATATATGAGGGCTGTCCAGAAAGTATCCAGTCACATAATATGGAAAACAGAGGCATTTATGGCTGGATTTTTTCTGGACAGCCCTCATGTATTCAGGTGAGCATGTGTCTGCCCTGGAAGACACAAGGGCTCATGTTGAAGGTCAGATTATGGACAGAAGCAAATATTCATCCTGGTATCTGGAGGTATGCTGGCACTAGGAAGTAGTCACTGTGACTGATAGATCTATGTTTAGGGTGTTCATAGTAAGCAGCTGACCGTATAGATTTTGCATTGTTTAAGGGCTTTTATTCACCATTCAGTAAATTTCACATTTTATGCCAACATTTATGTAATATATTGTCTGTTATATTTTATTTCAACTTGTAAATTTTGTTAATCCTATTTTAAAATCAGGAGTAGAACAACCAAAAAAGATAACTTCTCAAATTTCATCATCCCAAATCTCAATTTTGAACAAGTTAAGAATGTTACTGGCAGTATGAAGGAAGTTTTTACTTGTTCAAGATATAATTTAGTACACAACGTGGAATAATGCTAATGTTAAATACAAAATATTTTGGACTTTTTGAGAAAAACAACAAGGGCCTTCCAGGAAGTCATCAAAATGATACAGTGAGGATCCAAAATCGAAGGCAGATGGGCGGTATTATGTACTTAGGAAAGAGCTTCCATCTTAGCCCTCTTGAGGTCTGGAGAGCTTCTGGGTTCTATCAATGGTTTGAGCAGGGCCAGCTAACACACAAGGGAGGTCAGAGGTCTGCCTGAGTTCAGAGGCCCCTTGGATTAGCCATGGCCATTTCTGGTTTTTGTCCTTTGCTTTAATAACTATTCCACATGGCCTCCTGAGACATGTACACCATGTTTCTGCAATACCGCAGCAAGGTTTAAAAACACATTTCATCACAAACACATTCTTCCCATTCTTCCAAACATGCTTAGCTTGCAAGAAGGAAAATGTGGTAGGTTACTTAAGAATGGTAAAAAGTTAGTACCTACAAAATTGATTTGGTAGTACATCAGTCTTTTCAAAAGAAATTGATTTTTTTAACTTTATATTAAACTATAGTCTTGGTGATTTTGTTAGGTACTACTCATGGGTGAGGTGGGTGAGAGTGGAAAGAAGCAGGCTGATAAATTTTTGCCCATATCCATCGAACTCTAAAATGCTCAATGTATCTTCAGCAATAAAGAAAAAACTCCCTAGCAATAAAAAAGCCCTCACATTAAGACTGTCTAAAGATCAAACATGTAAAAATAAAGTGAAATATTCTGTATAGCCCACTGTACCTTTCAAAGTCTTCTGTTTCTGAGGTGAAAGCAGTATGCCCATTTGAGGACAATAATTTTCCTTTGGATCATTTTTATCTCTGTCAGAATTTGTTCTTATTGATGCAATACTTTGGCACTCTGCTGGCTCCTGTTTAAAGCTGGTTAGTCCAAGGTTTATTTCATCTTGGTTACTATATTGATCTGCATCATTGGTCACTGTTCTCTCAATGAGAAGCAGATTATCTGTATGACACACTGCACAGATGAACTCAGCAGTTTTTGGTGGAAAATCCATTTGAAAACAGACTTCATCATGATTCTCATTTGATAGGTCTTCAAAACCTCTGTGACATGTATACTTTACCAGTGGCCTTGTAAGAAACTTGTCTCTTTCAGCATTTCCCCGAGAGCTGAGTGACTTTTTAAGGCTGTTCATTTTCGTGGGACAATTAGAATCAACTGTGGCTTCATCATTTTGAATAATCAATCTTTGTTCTAACTCATCAGTGATTGAAGTCACGACTGACACTTCAGTTTGGCTGGGGCCTGCTGTCTCTGGATGACTTGCCTGGGACTCAGTTTGACCCCATTCCATAGAGCTGCGGCTACTACTACTGTTGAGTGGGCTCCCAGCAGTGAGCCTGCCAGAGGATGCAAGGCTGAGAGCTGGACACTGTGTACTCTTCATTTCCAATAGTTGTGCGTTTGTATGATAGTCACAATGTAAAGTGGCTTTGTTAAAGTCTCTGTCAGTCACATCAACTTGCTTTTCCTCATAGCCTCTCACAAGTTTAGCACAGTGATCAAAGGAAAAGGTATCCATAGGGGTTTGTTTAGATTCTGAATGTCTGGTGGTCGAGGGTGATGGCGTGAATGGCATGGAAGAATTCAGAGTATTTTGACTGGAAGGGAAAGATATGGAATTTGAGTTCTTACAGCATTCTGCAGGTGGAATTGTGCTGCCTTTGCAATAAGTGTTTGTTGCCTTTTCTCCTGTGAGTTCCACATTCAAAGAAGACAAAGAATGAAAGTCATAATCTTTGCCATCTTCAACTGGGATGATGTCAGTATTGGTACTTGGGAAATAATTTATTCTTTCTGTGATTTGCTGTATATATGAGTCCGATGTGATATTTTTGGGGATATCAAAGTTGATTTCTCTCTCTCTGTCTGTATCCTTAGGATCCTCATAAGGCATTTTACTTAAGTCTGCATCACTTAAACTTGTGGTCTTTAGGGTATCATGTGAAGGGGGAAGAACATTTTGGAAAAGAGTCTCAGCTTCAGAGACATGTTTCTTTTGTGGGGTGTTCTGAGTAATTTTAAAGTCTTTCTGCTGAGAGATGGCAAAGCCTACCTCACAGTCATCTAAGACTGAAGATAACATGCCAGGTTTATTCTTCTCAGGGCTCGAACATAGAGAAACCACAGCTGTATCAAAATTCTCCTTCTGAACAGCAAACACTACAGGAGAGACGTGCAAACAATCTGGATTCGGATGCTTGTTTTCGAGCTGCTGCTTTTCAGGCAGTCTAATGCCAAACTGTGCAGATGGCCTGGAACATTCTTTAGTGGTATGGTTAGAGGCAAGTTTTCCGTATGTAGCTGTTTTTCCCCTTCTTTGAGGATAATTTATATTGATTATTACATTCTGTTTCTTACTCATGTTGTATTTAATTGTAATTCCTTTACCTACAATGTTTACTTTCAGTGAGGGGCCCTCATTTCTCATTATCTGTCCTTCATATTTAGATGGCAACTCAGGCTTTAATTCTTTTATCAATACATTCTTATATTGAGAAGAGCAGCTTCTAGAAGTGTAGCGTCTTTGAATATGTCTGACAGAGTAACACTGGTGACATTTTGGACATCTCTTTTTTGTGGGACACTGTACTCCTGTTTTACAGACCAATCTCTTCTTGATTGATACTTGCACTTTAAAAGCCCCACATTTTACGTCAGTAATAATTTTGCCTTTTGCTGGTTTAAAGCCTTCTACTGTGTTTGGAAAATCCTGCAATGTGATTTTTCCTGGAAATGATTCTTCACAGTCATTAAACATGACTACGGGTAAGGCTTTCTGTAGTTGATGAGAAATGGACAAATGAGGATCACCGTTTTCCTTCTCCCTACTTACTTTAATGTCAGATAAAGGTTTTTTCTTATTTTGGGGGAGAAAAGAGGAATTCTGCCTTCCATTCACAGAAGCAGATGTATGCTTATCTCCATTTTCTTTAGATTCCCCTAACGCCCCAGTTTGAAGAAACACAGCCTCCAATGTGTCTTCTTTGATTTCCTTTCCAAGATCTTTTACATTTTTGGAGGATGCTTGATTAGCAGGCTGAGGTTCACCTAAAAAGGAAGCCAGAAAAAAAAGTTTCTGTGTCCATTTAAGAGAGCAGATATTCCAAATTCTAGGATAAAATTCAATGCATATCTTTTGTAAGTATTTTGAGTAACATTTCTAGTGTAGTAAGGTATTTTCCATCAAATTCATTTCTAATGAATATCTTATTTTAAATCAATTACCTTGGAATGCAGAATACCACTTGGATTGTTTTAGGAAGTAAGAATCAAATATAGCTTTACTCTAAAACAGACTTCCAAAATGGGTGAAATGAAAATTTCAAAGCAAATTTAGGCAAATAAATTTTAAGTGACTTCTTGATAAAGAGCAAGTTGCCATGATCAGATATTTGAACATGTCATTATAATACTGTAGGGTATATCAGACTCAATCTAATTTGAGATGGTAAAGCAAATAAAAATGTAGATAAAGAGAATGGAAGAGACCTCAGTTTGATTTCTAGACAGCCTTTTAAATAGGTCCGATACTTTCTTTTTCCCAGGGTAGAGGCTTTTTATATGACAGAGAAGGTGTCCTTGTGTTGCCAGATCCTCTCATTTTCCAGGTAAAAGCTAGAGCCTGGATTTGTTAAACAGTGAAATCTCCCAAGTTGTAGAGACTGGCTCACATTAAAAAAACCAAACCCTATAGAAGGAAGTCACTATATTTAGGGAGCAGCTTAAGTTTAAGAACTGCCAGCTTGCAAGCTTTACTCCTTGGCTTTATGCTGTTAGAATATTTTGCTATGAAACTTAAAATTTTGTGAATCTAAGCGTGAGCTATCAGATCTTGTGTAAAAAACAGTGGACAAAATATGAAGATCTCAAATTATGTTTTAAACTACATCTGAAAGAGAGTATTTGTGAGGAAAAGAAAAAAGAATGGGCAACAAATAAATAATGATGTCAGGAAAAACTATAAACCAGGTGTCCACAAAGATATTTTTAATGAGTTGATTATATAAATTGAGAATTATTTATAAATTCATTTTCTTAATTTAAATATGATTATATATATTTATATTTATAAAAATATAAAATATAAAAACTTACATAAACACTTCTATAAAGAATAAGTTTAAAAAGAGTAAATAAGTAAATTCTTTTCAGCAGGAAAAAGAAAAATATTCCACCCAAATCTGGCTAGAGGTGGTATAAAAGTATGGGGTGCAGCAAAAGTATTGCTGTTTCAGAATCAAATAAAGAATCATAGGTTTAGGAATTATTACTTTACAACTTCAGGAGACGTATACAGACTTCTGATCTAGCACATAGGTTCTTAAGCGCACTGAAGTTCCTGGAGCATCTAACCATTCCCATACGCCTCTTCTCTAGTCTGAGGGAGTGGCTTTTCTTGTGGCAAGTACTGAAACAGTTTCCAGTGGGCCTGCTTATAATCTGAGAGGTGTAACATGGCAGTCATGGGAGAAAAGACAACAAGATGTATTTCCCTAAAGTCCATTTACATGCAAAACAGCATTTACACAATAGCAGTTTATAGACTGGTATGCCTAGCCTGCCTTCCAGAACTGTATGTTACAATCTATTCTTGAAAATAACACCCTCATGCCAAGAAGAGTTCACCTTATAGCCCTTTTCAATTTTATGATTTTACAGCTTAAAGCCCCTTTCAGTGGACTACAATATTCATCAATTTTTGCAAATAAAAAGATAGAACTGAGATAGTTATGTAATAATGCAACAATAACATATTCTAAGAAGTCTTAATAGCCTTTGTCTGAATAAGTAGATGTTTTTATTTAAATTTTTATTGTTTGTAACACATAGCATTCATAATTAATGCAGAAGTGCATATACATAATAACAATTAGCCAAACTTCTAAATTGTTTTGTAACATTTATATACATTTATCTCCCTACCTATAGACATTCCTGTGACAAAGAACAAAGGACCTAAGTTGGGTAGTTCATTTTATATGTAGTTATAAAACCAATGAGTTGGACTTACATACTGTGGAATTCAAGATTTTCCATTTTTTATAGGCTTTTCTTCTTTTTCTCCTCATTTTGGGGAGCTGAGGGTCTTCAGCTTTCACTGTCCTTTGAAAGCATAAAATTTGAAATTATTTTTTACTCAGAATTTAGATTTAGTAAAATTACTGATTGACTCAAGTCATTTGCCAGCCTGATAGCAGAATTATCTTTCTCTGGCACCCCAGGCTTCTCCTCTGAATACATTTTACCATAATTATATTTTCCCTTCCTACTTAATTCTACTGTAACTACGAGTATTTAGAATGTTGTTATATATCATATAAACATTCAGACTTTTTTCATATGTGTAGACATTTACAATGCAAGTTATAAAATCATATTCTATTAATTATTTTTATATGTTTTAGCCTAATGAAAATACCTAATTTTTTATGAAGTTGATCAAAATTCAGTATCATGAGATTTGTAGCCATACTAAATTAAGTGGCATAGGAAATGGTTTGCCTTCATTACATTATCATCATATCCAGTATATTTAAATATTATATAATAAAATTGAGTGCACACAGTATAGTCTTGGTGGCAGGATCAATTCTTTGTAGTAGATCAAATTAATTCTTTACCTTTATTGTGAAATAAAGGGTTATTTCCCACATCAATGATGTCTTAGCTAATAGAAAGTACTGGGGGAGATTTTGGGGCAGAAGGCAGTGCCTAACTTTCCAGGTGTCACCTCAAGTAGGCACCTGCCTATGCTTCGAGCTAAGCCTGATTCAATTACTTTACTTTTAGCGAATTAAATTGTCTGTAAAGATACAAGTAAACACAGCTTCCCGCTGAAGTTGTTTTGAGGGTATTTGAGCAGGCTGTGCCTTTAGATTCCTCAGCAGAGAAGCTCAACTTTTATCTGTTTTACTCAAATAACTCAAATAAAATGAGCTATTTCGTGGCCACTTTTGGCAAAAATTTATTTAAATTCTTCTTAACGCTTTACTTAAAATCCCCTACATTATATATAGTATGTGGTGATTTCATATAAAACTTTTCCTCCATAAATTCTCAAAGTCTTGTAACTTTCTGAAAATGATTTTTTCTTAAGCCACCATTCTTAACAGAGAGCAGCTGACACTCTTTTGGCATCTTACAATCATCCTTTCTATTTTGTCCGCCAACAGGCACAATTAAGTTTCTATGGCTATGCGAACAATAATCCTTTTTTCTTGGAAGGCCATCATGGGGGTTGGGGTGGGGAGAGGATTACAAACATATAATTAATATCTTTCTTTCTTTTTTTAATCTTTGTCTTACACATATTAAACTTTCTAATGAAAAAAAAAAAATACTTCAAAAGTACTTCACTAGGGAGTTCCCTGGTGGTGTAGTGCCTAGGCTTCAGTGCTCTCAACACCACGGCCTGGGTTCGATTCCCAGCCAGGGAACTACCCCGCCGCCCACAAAAACAAAAACAAACGAAAACAAAAACAAAAACAAAAATAACAAAAACCAAAAAAACACAAAAGCACTTGAACAGGTTATCAATTATTTCTCTTTGGCCCCATGTAGTTTGCATAGTAAAATTCAGCTTGTTGTGCTGTGTTTTAGTGGAGAGTACTCTGTCTGGGCTTTGACTCAGAAGATCTGGCCTGTGGTCTGGCTCCGAGGCTTGCTTGGCAGGCTCTATAAGCTCTGTGAGGCGGAGTTGCTTTCTCCTCTAAAATGATAACTAATTCCACTTTACAGAGCTGACTTGGCGAAACACAATTAAAAGTATGTTATAAATGGTTTCAGCCAAATGACATCTGTTTTTCTTAACCTTGTGTTAGAGTATATATGTATTTATTACAAAACATACACACATAGTTAGAATTGAGCAGTGCTGTAAGCAAGTGCTTAGAGCTGATCAAACCATAAACTCTAGCTAGAATATCTAGACCAGGGGTGTCCAACCTTTTCGCTTCCCTGGGCCACACTGGAAGAAGATTTGTCTTGGGCCACACATAAATACACTAACACTAAGATAGCTGATGAGCTAAAAAAAATGGTTGCAAAAAAATCTCAGTGTTTTAAGCGTTTGTGTTGGGTCACATTCAAAGCCATCCTGGGCCACAGGTTGGATGGACATGCCTGATCTAGATGTTTTCAAGATCATCTCTTCCAAAGTTCTCATTTACAGGAGAAAAACTGGTACCCAGCGTGTCCTACCTTCCTACATCACACTAATAGTGGCAAATTCGGGACTACAGCCCAGGCTATTAGGAATTAGGCAAACTCTCTGAGCAGACACACATAGTATAGATGTTTCTGATCAGACAGAGCACACTTTAATCAGTTTGCACTTTGTTCCAGGAATTGAATGTACTGTTGAATACGTGCCTAGTATCTAGCACAGTCCCTGGCACATAGTAGGCACCTAATAAACATGCACGAATAACTGAATTAGATAGACAGCCCCAATCTGTATATACTTATGTTTTTAATAATGTACCCTCTTATAGATCTAAATGTATTCTTTCCTTTTACGATATTAATTTGTTGATAGTTAATAAAGTTTCTACTTTTAAATACATACACAGCTCATCTTTTTTTCCACTCATTCTCTTTCTTACTCTGGACTTCCCTAAGAAGCACCAAAATTAGCTCATGGTAATGCCTGAAATAATTGGCATAAATCCCATGAGCAGTCTGCAGGGGATACTGTGAATTCTACTTTGGCAGCAAACATTTATTCCTGTTAGCTTATTAAACATGGTATGGCTGCAGCCACATTGTCTAGATGAATCCTCAGCAAAAGCGAGGGGTGAGAGAACATTCCTTAGCATCCCACTCTCCTGTCTCTTTGTCTCTTGTATGGGACTCACCTCCTCCAAGACAGTCAATCACTTTATTCTCTCCTCAGCTTCTGTTCCTTCTTTTAGAAAGGGCCTAATAAAACCTATTAATCGAGAAAGTGCTCAGGAAACAAGCATAGCTGGGGCACCCAAGAAGTTTTAGAAGATTAAAGATTTGATATTTCAAAATATTTCCAAGTGGTCACCATTGGAAAAATCAGAATATGAGTGTTGGATTTCTTCACACATAGTTTAGCATTTTAAATTTCATATGAGGACACCACAATCATCTCAAAGCTTTCCTACATGTACCATCATGTAATAATATTTACTTATTTCCTATCTCTAAAAAGTATTTTGCACTTTCTTTCTTTTTCAACTTCCTATCCCTTCTCCTCTTCCTTCACTCTCCATGATGTTCTGGATATATAACCACAGGAAATAAAAGATGACCGAAATTCTCTCCATTTTCCAGTACTAAAGATACCAAGTTCTTTGATTTGCATCGTATACCATCAAATCTCTCTTATTTTGTGAATGAAGTACGTGTCCTTGGGACCATTTTCCTGTGATTATTCCCCTCTTCTTCCTGTAGCCTCCATTTCTGTCCTCCATTGCATTATTCTCATTTCAGCATACAAACATTCCCGGCCCCTTCATCTACTGCATTATGCCTCTGTTCATCTTCATAGCAGCACGTCTTGGAGGAGTTGTCTATATATTCTAACTCTTCTTTCTCTCCTCACATCCTTTCCCAAACCCACTCCGGTCTATTACCCTTACCTCGCTGCTGAGAGGACGCCTGCCCTAGTCACCAGTTACACCCATACTGTCGAAGCCAATAATCAGTTCTCAGTAGTCACGGTAGTCACATTTCCAGCAGAATTTGGCACAGAGGATCATGCCATTCCTCTTGACTCTATTCCTTTCTTTAGATTCCATGGTGCCACACTCTCCTGGGCCTTGACTTACTACACTTCTAAAATGTTTTTGCTGTATCTTCCTTTCCTCAGTCTCTAATCTTTGGCATTTTCAGGTTCTCTTTGCTTCTTCAACTCTCCATAGGAAATATTAGTCATGTCCATGGTTTTAAAATCATCTCTACACGTGATTCCAAAATTCATAATTCTGCTCCTTACTTCTCCAAAGTCCAGGCTTAAGTATCTAACTGCCAAACTGACATATCTCCTTGGATGTCTAATTGAAATCTCATATTTATTATATTTCAAACTGCACTCTTGAAGTACTCTGCCTTCTCTAATTTCTCTCCCAATCTTTCCAATCTCTGTCAGCAGTTTCACCATCTGTTTACCTCAAATCAAACACCTAGATGTCATCCTTGATTCTTCTTTATAAATGAATTTTCTCATCAAATCCATTAGCAAGTTTATCCAACTCTCTAAATATCTTAGCCTTAGTATGTCCACTTATTCTCTTCTCCATTACTAATACTTTAGCCTCTCTCTCTCCCCACCTCCATACATACATATATGTTTATGTGTGTATGTGAATATGTATATACATAGTCCAGATTTTTAAAAAATATATATTCATATATTCATTATATATTTAAATATGTATATTCATATATATTTTTTAAATTTGGACAACAGTGGCTTTCTAAGTGATTTTTTTCTTAAATTTATATATTTTTAAAATATATAAATGTAATCATACCATCCCCTGTTTAAAACCCTCTACTGGCTTCTCATTCCATTTTGAATAAATTCTACACACTTTAGTTTTTTTTTTTTATTTTTTGCTTTTTGGTATGTGGGTAGCTCCCTGGCTGGGAATCGAACCCTGGCCGCAGCGCTGACAGCGCCAGTGCTGAAGCCTTAAGCCACTACACCACCAGGGAACTCCCCCACTTTAGTTTTTTTTACACATATGTGTAAAGCATAATTTTATCCACAAGTAAAATACATCACCACTAGAACTTGAAATTTACATTAAGGTATCAATTTCACCACAGTTTTCCTGGATTTATATTGTTCATAAATGTTTATTTGTTCTGTGCAAAATTGGCAAGAAAGCTCAGGAAAATTACCATTATTGTAGTTATATATCACCCAAATCTTATCACATTTGAGACCTTTATATTGGATTTTATAGGGGTTGTGTTTTTTTTTTCCTGACTCGGCTTTGACTCCTTACTATAATTCACAGAAGAATGAGAAAAAATATCAACAGGAAATACTAACAGTATCTTTCTACTACAGAATTAAATAATGACACCATTATTCTGAAAATGATAAAAGTTTTTTTTTTAAGTCTTGTTAGAAAATTTTACTGGTGCCACTTTTTGGACAAATTACTTAAAAAATTCTCTATTATATTGCTAAGCTAAAATGGTTTCTTTGGACCACTCAAAGGGAATGTTCCATTACCAATAAGATGAGAAAAATTCATAAAAGGGTAAATAATGATCACTTAAAATTCTAGAAGAAAACTAAATATGAAATAAATTCAGGTTACATGCTAAACTGCCAGGGTAGCATATCATCTAGTAGTTTTTTTAAATACCCATTGGCTCCAGTGTTCTGAAGAATGTGAAAGAAATTTTAGTGTATTTCTTTTAACTTCATGTTCTTGATTTTAAGAGAAAGCCTACATTCTCTGTATTAAGTGTTTAAGTGAAATTTATACATATAAAACAAATTATGAAAATTTCAAGTTTAAAAATATTCAAAGAAAAAAATTCTAAAATTTCCATTTACTTTTGAAACTATGTTTTAATTATATAAACTTGTCTTCTATTGTCATCCATATTTTAAATAGCATGAATTTCAAACTCTATTCTTTTGTTTTTAAATTTTTTTTAAATGATGTACAAACATAAGAAGAGCTATTTTGAAAAAACAGCTATTTCAGTAATGTCCTTGTATCACTTCAAACATGCACTTGCCTTCTACAGGGCTGCAAGGATAAAACTTTACAAACTTGGTTGCTGGGCAGTAATTCTAAATTCATGGTTTCCCTGCGTCTTGTAAATGTTAGTCAAGATCATTTAAGCTATTTTAAGTTCTTCACATCTTTACTTCCTTTCTTCTGTTGAAAGCATTGAAGACTGCTTTTTTTTCTTTTTTTTTTTTTTAGCAATATTTATATACTTTCATATGGGTAAAGTATTAGAATCTATTAGGTTAAAATTTTAAAACAGAAACATCCAAATCACACGTCCAATGAAACCAACTTTCCCTCTCTTGAGCACACAGTTGGCAGGTTGTTGAAGCTCACAGGGAGTATTCGTGTCCATCTGCAAAAGAGATTCTTGGTGTAATTGAAGCATAAATCTGTTAAGGTCTTGAGTTCAGAAGAATAAATAGAAAAGTACTTTAATATCAAAATCATTATCTTTAAACATAAGTTTTGTGAAATGCCTTCACCCTGTTTGACCCATAATGGATCAAACATAACCTATTGGATGAGGGTAATCCTTGAAAAGCAAGACTTCCACCCTATACCAGTTAAATCAGAATCTCTGTAGAAATGAATGTGAATAGAAACTAGCATTGTGCAGTGTGGAACTTACTATTCTCATTATATTGCTATTACTTTCAATGTTTTAAAAGCTGGGTAAAAATTTTATGTTAGTAAACTAGAAAAAAATTGAGTTCAGTATTTAATAAAACTTGATACATTAAGTAATCCACAAAGGAAGGGAAGGATGAACTGAAAATGAAAATCCCTTACACTTCCAAGAAGTGTCTACCCTTTGCTGGCAGGATAGGTAGGTATGAGATTATCTACCAAACTGCCTCATTTCTCATCAAAGGAAACAGATGCAGTGAATTACAAGGAAGCATACTGCTGCTTCACTTCTTTCTCCATCGTGGGAAGGCTCTGAAAGTAAATAATTTTTTTTTTAATTGAAGATTTTTGAAAGGTTTTTATTGCTTTACTGTGTTAAATGTAGAGGCTTTTCCTGACATGCTTCAGAAACTCTCCCACATTTGTATGATTTGGTGAAAGGAGCTGAATTGGAAAAACCCAGTGTACTTCCCACAAAGCCTTAAGGATTTGGCATTCTGCTCTGGGCAAGATTCTGCGTCGGACTTAACGTAAGCATGTAAATAGAATGTATGCTTCAAGGAGTTTACAGTTCATCCCAGGGATTCTCAAACTTGAGAGGGTTTAAGAATCACTGAGCAACTTGCTAAACATGTAGATTTGGGACCTCACTTTAGAAATTTGAATTTTGAGGTGGGGCTTAGGAATATGCGTTTTTAATAAGCACCCACCCTCCCCTCCCCTGACATCCACACCAAGTGATTCTGATTCAGAAACCCTGTTGAAGTAGATATAATTTGATAGATGGAATGGACCTCATTAAGAAAATGTTTAATCGCTTTAAGATTTTAGGCTAGGGCTGAGCTGAGGAAACTTGTAATGAATTCAGTGTCACTTCACTCCTTTCCCAGTTGGTACATGCTATGGCTTTTATTATTACAGTCATACTCTGTATTTTACTATCATGACATTATTAAACTAGAAATCCCTGAAGAAGTGTATTTTGCTTTGCTTCATTTCCTCTTTGGCTTTAGAGTGACTATTAGAGTGCAAGTTTAGCTAATCCCATGTGCAGAATGATGCTTGAATTAAATATCATTATACGAAGAGAAATCATCCTATTTAATTACAATTAGAAACCTAGCTACTCTAAAATTTTTTCAATTGCTGTGTCTCAGAAATCTGTAATTATGGTTTTCCCCTACGTTGACCTTGACCAGCACAGGACTTTCAGAATCTGTGTTGAGAAACTCGTTTCCATTCAGTCAGTACCCGTGACACTTTACACGATTCCTCTTTGGCTAATTATACTGTCTTTAGCTAGACAAGAGGTGATGATTTCATTTCAACAAAAATATGTCAAATAATAAAAAGTTTACTAAAATGATGTATTTCATTAAGATGAACAAAAAATAATCCATGTGTGTACTTAACTATGTTATTAGATACTCTGTAAAAGTTAGCAAAAAAGGCACAAAAGGCTAATTGAATAAATCTCAGGAACTACTTTTGTTCTGCTCAAGACTTTCCCTATTAACTAAATGAAGAATGCCTTTGAGTTTTCTGAAGAGGAATGCTGTCTCCTTTTTTGCTTACTGAAGTAGAGGCATACAACTTCAATAACTATGTTACAGAAGAGCTATGCTTCTCTAAAAACTTAATTGCGAAATTACCAATTCTTGATGGGTTTAAATAATATCCTTTTAGTTTTGAGGCATTCAACCTTAAATCTCAGTTTGAAATAGTATTTGAATATATTGTGTCTTGATCTTCATACAGAAACCTCTATGTGTAATTCCCCTAAAACATGAAATTCCTCTTTCAATGAGGTTGTTTATGCCCCAGGGGCACTGCTGGTACCAGAGTTTTTGATACCTCAAAAATGAAACCTGTGTTTGAATCATCTTCATTCCTTTCCAGCCTAGAACAACAAAACAAAAAACAAACAAAAAATCCCTGATATATAACCACCTACACTGCTGAATTCTAAAGGAAGTAAGAAAAATCTCAAGTAACTATTTAAAATAAACACTCAAAATCTCTTCCTACCCGCTAAGGAAACTTGTGCTTTTCTCATAGTACCCTAAAAAATGGCCATAGATTTTCACTTCCTCAAGTCATTCAGAAGGAAGCTAACAAACATGTTCTTTTAAATGTTTCCATGGAAATATTATCATTATCTGTTATTTATTAAGAGCCAACTTTTTATTTTTAGCAATAGTTAGGGTACTTTGGGCAATGTTAAAACCTCATTACTTGTTTAGAATTCGTAATTCAAGATAACTTTAATTACTTTGAAGTGACTTGTGTTACTTCTGAAAAAATAATTCAGTAAGGATGCTAATGTAAACAGGACATAAGAAATTCAAAGAGGTCTCAATCAAAAGGTTTATAGGATATCTTCTCCAGTAATTTTAGAATCATTATTTTTAAACATTTTCTATGCTCACTTTACTTATTCACTAAATTTATTTAAATTCCTGTAGCGTAACACAAACTAATGTATGTTTTTGAAAGCAATAAAAAGGCATTTATTTTAGAATGTTCTATGCTTGATATATTCTGACCTTTCTTTCATATAGCTTGAACTACTTACTGTGCTATGTTTTTGCCTATTGTCTTAAAAAGTGTCTAAATTGCAATCTGGTCAATGATGAGCATTACACTTAGAATGAGAAATTATGTTTAGAATTAATCTGCTAGGTTAATTTAATCACATTATGATTGGTTTATATTGGGTAGATAACCAGTGCTAACATTCCATCCCATCTCTCAAATTCACTGAAGTCTGGGCAGTCCCATGAGATAAATGCAACCTTATCAATGCACCTTGTGCAGTCAGTGTGTATCTTCACAAGTCATATCATATTCAGAATTTTTATTGTTTTTTGCAAAAATAATAAGGGACCAGTCTCTGAAAGAGGTTTTATAGCTGAGAAACTTGAGAATTTGACCCATTACAGTTAACTTCGTAGTCTGTCATTTTAAAGACCCATTTGAGAAACTGGTTATTGTATGATTTTCTCCCTGAGGAGAAGACATCAAGACTCTTTTATGAGCGTCTTGATGGTAATTTCATCACATGGTTACTACAGGTTTATTTCAGAAGTTAATGACATCATTTATTTTTAAAGTGAATTGTTAGCAACTTAGCAACTGAGGGAATATCTAAAAAAAAGTAGATAAAGAATTATTTTTCAGTTTTCTTTCCAAATAAAGAATTTTAGGATACTTATTCAACACTAGAATTAAAAAAGAAAACCCCAAAAACCAAAAAACATGAATGTTGAAATTCTGGGAGAAGAGGAGGGAGATTAAAATCCATTTAATATTTAAATTTTGAGTGACGACGAGGTAAGTCATAAGGACTAGCTGAATTCTTGATGGTGACAGAAATTTTCATTGTAAATATATATATTGCCATCAAAATCTTGGAACAGATTTAAAGATAAACTTGACAGTAACATTGCAAATACATTATTTTGCAAGGCTGATTCGGGATTATTTACACAAAAGATGTTAGCCAGAATATTTGCTTATGAAATTGGTTTAATCTCAGAGTAACTACATTTATTGTTATAGAAAAAATTATGAACTTTAATGTCTTATTTCTTGAGATCGGATAGAAATGTTTTAGGTGATTAATATTTCAAAAGTTAAATATATATATTCATAGAAATAAAACTAAGGTAAAATTAATGAAAAAAAAAAACCCTAACTAAACCAGGTAAGAAAATCATTTGATGATTTATGAAAATCAAATTTACATTTGGTAGTAAATTTAATGCTGCAAGGAAAACAAAGCAGAATATGGGAATTCAAAACAAAGATTACTGCTTTGAAATGAAACTGACCCTCCCTGAATTCAGAATGAATATCAATTATGCTTAGTCGCCTAGCTTGTCAATTGCATTTTTCCTTGCTTCTCAAATGCAAAATTTATTTCAAATAACCAAATTAGGAATATGGCTGGGGGTATTCAAATGTGCATCTGATGTCTTTCTTGGCCTAAATAAAAGAGGCCTAAACACACTGACTATTTAGATTCTTTTTTTTTGGATGTATCCATCCTCTTTGATAACAGAGCAAGTTACAAACAGCTGTTGGATTTTCTGTGACTGTAAAGAAATATTGTTAAATTGTCTTCTTATATAAATTCAAGTAATTTTCCCTTTGCTATTATCCTTTACTAAGCAACTAATTCAGGACAATAAGGATTAAAATAGAGAAGATGTCATTCAAAATAGCAATAAAACAGAAAAAAGTAAAAAGAACATATAATCAGCTCACCTGGGTAAAGCCTTCATAAATTCCTCAGTTCTGAAGGAAACATGAATTAAATACGTGTTTTGAAAGGCAAGAAAATGAAGCAAAGATTTGAAGACCTCGTCTTGTTCTACTTTGGATTTATCTGGGTTGTCTAAATCCACAATCTGATTACCCTATTTAATCTTATGCAGTGTCAGGAATGATACACCATCCTTTAATCAGTCTATTATTATCTGTCTTAACCATTCCTAACAGTCTGTTTATTTTCAAATGTACTTTTAGTGCACAATGATGCTCTTGTGGCTTAGGAGTTTGGATTGGGGTATATGAAACAGCTATGGTGTTCATGAGGTGCTGACGAAGAAGAAACCCAAGCAAAATGAAAACTTACATAATTTAGTTTGGCTCTTTATCAGCAAATTCATTTATCTTTGTGTGGGGGATAATGGGCAGAAGCAGTATGATATATGGTACAGTGGAGACTGTAGACTTCCATTAGGAAGATTTTAATTTGAGTCCCACTTTCATATTCTATGTTGATCCTGGGAAAGTCATTTGACTTCTTAGACTCAATGTGCTCATCTGTAAAACTGGGATAAATAATATAGTTTAGAAGTACAGTTTAGAATTTTTAAGTAAATGAAACATTTCTATTTAAACTAGAGGCATATAATATTCATCATAATTATTCAGGTGATCCTTAATGTTATCAATATATATTAAAAATTTAGGTTCGTTAGTAACTTTCTGCAAGAACATAAATGTAAGGGGTTAAGGTTCCCTGGTGGCCTAGTGGCTAGGATTCGGTGCTCTCACTGCCATGGCCTGGGCTCAATTCCCAGTCAGGGACACCCCCCGCCCACCGCCGCCCGCCCTTCCCC